>DF363133.1:20137-49267 GCA_000787875.1 Solanum virginianum
CGACAAGCAGTCCAGGTGGTTCGGCAGCATTGGCGGGGCCCTGGTAGGGTTTTATGGCCAAAGGAAGGAGAAACAGCCGATTTTGACCATTTTGCGTGGGTGTTAGCCCAAGGATTCTGGTGCCATCTAGGGTTTTGGCCGAAGAATCCCAAAAAATCATATGGGTGGGTCAGGCACGAGCCCGGCAAGTGGCGCAGGTGGTTCGACGGTGTTGGCGAGGCCCTGGTAAGATTTTATGGCCCATGGAAGGAGAAACAGGCCATTTTCCGTGGGTGTTAGCCCACGAATTCTGGCGCCATCTGGGGTTCCGGGCGAAGAATCCTGAAAAATCATATGAGTGGGTCAAGGACGAGCCCGACAAGCGGCCCAGGTGGTCCAGTGGCATTGGCGGGGCCCTGGTAGGATTTTATGGCCCAAGGAAAGAGAAACAGGCGATTTCGGCCATTTTCCGTGGGTGTTAGCCCACGGATTCTGGCGCCATCTGGGGTTCCAGGTGAAGAATCCCAAAAAATCATACGGGTGGGTCGGGCACGAGCCCGGCAAGCGGCCCAGGTGGTCCGGCAGCATTGGCGGGGCCCTAGTAGGATTTTATGGCCCAAGGAAGGAGAAACAGGCGATTTCAGCCATTTTCCGTGGGTGTTAGCCCACGGATTCTGGCGCCATCTGGAGTTCCGAGCGAAGAATCAAGAAAAATCATACGGGTGGGTCGGGAAAGAGCCCAGCAAGCGGCCCAGGTGGTCCGACGGCGTTAGCGAGGCCCTGGTAGGATTTTATGGCCCAAGGAAGGAGAAACAGCCAATTTCGGCAATTCTCCGTGGGTGTTAGCCCACGGATTCTTCGCGCCATCTAGGGTTTTCAAAGAAGAATCTTAAAAAATCATACTAATAGGCCGAGCACGAGCCCAAAAAGCGGCCTAGGTGGTTCGACAATGTTGACAGGGCCCTGGCAGGATTTCATGGCCCAAGGAAGGAGAAACAGCCGATTTTGGCCATTTTCTGTGGGTGTTAGCCCACGAATTCTGGCGCCATCTTAGGTTTCGGGCGAAGAATCTCAAAAAATCATACGGGTGGGTCGGTACGAGCCTAACAAGCGGCCCAGGATTGTGATGCCATCTGGGGTTCCAGGCGAAGAATCCTAAAAATTCATACGAGTGAGTCGGGAATGAGCCCGGCAAGCGGCCCAGGTGGTCCAACAGCATTGGCGGGGCCCTGGTAGGATTTTATGGCCCAAGGAAGGAGAAACAGCCGATTTCGGCCATTTTTCGTGGGTGTTAGCCCACGGATTCTGGTGCCATCTGTAGTTTCGGGCAAAGAATCCCAAAAAATCATTCACGTGGGTCAGGCATGAGCCCGTCAAGTGGCCCAAGTGGTCCGGTAGTTTTGGCGGGGCCCAGGTAGGATTTTATGGCCCAAGGAAGGAGAAACAGGCGATTTCGGCAATTTTTCGTAGGTGTTAGCCCACAGATTCTGGCGCCATCTGGGGTTTCGGGAGAAAAATCCCAAAAAATCATACGGGTGGGTTGAGCACGAGCCCGGAAAGCGTGTCCAGGTGGTCCGACGACATTGGCGGAGCCCTGGTAGGATTTTATGGCCCAAGGAAGGAGAAACAACCAATTTTGGCCATTTTCCGTAGGTGTTAGCCCACAGAATCTGGCGCCATCTAGGGTTCCGAGCGAAGAATCCCGAAAAAGCATACGGGTAGGTCAGGTAAGAGCCCGAAAAGAGGTCCAGGTGGTTCGACGGCATTGGCGGGGCCCTGGTAGGGTTTTATGGCCAAATGAAGGAGAAACAACCAATTTTGGCCATTTTTGTGGGTGTTAGCCCACGGATTAGGGCGCCATCTGGGGTTCCAGGGGAAGAATCCCAAAAAATCATATGGGTGGGTTAGGCACGAGCCCGGAAAGAGGCGCAGGTGGTCCAACAGTGTTGTCGGGACCCTGGTAGGATTTTATAGCCCAAGGAAGGAGAAACAACCGATTTTGGCCATTTTTCGTGGGGGTTAGCCCACGGATTCTGGCGCCATCTGGGGTTTCGAGTGAAGAATCTCGAAAAATCATACAAATGGTTCGAACATGAGCCTAGTAAGTGGCCCAGGTGGTCTGGCGGCATTAGCGGGGCCTTGGTAGGGTAAATGGTTCGAACATGAGCCTAGAAAGTGGCCCAGGTGGTCTGGCGGCATTAGCGGGGCCTTGGTAGGGTTTTATGGCCAAAGGAAGGAGAAACAGCCAATTTTGGCAATTTTGCGTAGGTGTTAGCCCACGGATTATGGCGCCATCTGGGGTTTCGGGTTAAGAATCACAAAAAATCATATGGTGGTTCAGGCACAAGCCTGTAAAGGGGCGCAGGTGGTCTGACGGCATTGGCGGGGCCCTGGTAGGATTTTATGGCCCAAGGAAGGAGAAACAGCCGATTTTGACCATTTTCCATGGGTGTTAGCCCACGAATTCTGGCGCCATTTGGGGTTCCAGGCGAAGAATCCTAAAATATCATACGAGTGGGTCGGGCACGATCCCGGAAAGAGGCCTAGTAGGTTCGATAGTGTCGGTGGGGCCTTGGTAGGATTTTATGGCCCAAGGAAGGAGAAACAACCGATTTCGGCCACTTTTCGTGGGTGTTAGCCCACAGATTCTGGCGCCATCTAGGGTTCCGAGCGAAGAATCTCAAAAAATCATACGGGTGGGTCGAGCACGAGCCTAGCAAGTGGCCCAGGTGGTCCGACAGCATTGACGGGGCCCTGGTAGGATTTTATGGCCCAAGGAAGGGTCGAGCACGAGCCTAGCAAGTGGCCCAGGTGGTCCGACAGCATTGACGGGGCCCTGGTAGGATTTTATGGCCCAAGGAAGGAGAAACAGCGATTTTGACCATTTTCCGTGGGTGTTAGCCCACGGATTCTGGCGCCATCTGGGGTTCCGGGCGAAGAATCCCAAAAAATCATATGGGTGGGTCGGGCACGAGCCCAGCAAGCGGCCCAGGTGGTCCGGCGGTGTTGGCGGGGCCCTGGTAGGATTTTATGGCCCAAGGAAGGAGAAACAGGCGATTTCGGCCATTTTCCGTGGGTGTTAGCCCACGGATTCTGGCGCCATCTGGGGTTCCGGGCGAAGAATCCCAAAAAATCATACAGGTGGGTCGGGTACGAGCCCAACAAGCAGTCCAGGTGGTCCAGTGGTATTGGCGGGCCCCTGGTAGGATTTTATGGCCCAAGGAAGGAGAAACAGGCAATTTCGGCCATTTTCCGTGGGTGTTAGCCCACGGATTCTAGCGCCATCTGGGGTTCCGGGCGAAGAATCCCGAAAAATCATACAGTGGGTCGGGCACGAGCCCGGCAAGCAGCCCAAGTGGTCCGGCGGCATTGGCGGGGCCCTGGTAGGATTTTATGGCCCAAGGAAGGAGAAACAGGCGATTTCGGCCATTTTCCGTGGGTGTTAGCCCACGGATTCTGGCGCCATCTGGGGTTCCGGGCGAAGAATCCCAAAAAATCATACGGGTGGGTCGGGCACGAGCCCAGTAAGCGGCCCAGGTGGTCCGACAGCATTGGCAGGCCCCTGGTAGGATTTTATGGCCCAAGGAAGGAGAAACAGGCGATTTCGGCCATTTTCCGTGGGTGTTAGCCCACAGATTCTGGCGCCATCTGGGGTTCCGAGTGAAGAATCCCAAAAAATCATACGAGTGGGTTGGGCACGAGCCCGGCAAGCGGCCCAGGTGGTCCGGCAGCATTGGCGGGGCCCTGGTAGGATTTTATGGCCCAAGGAAGGAGAAACAGGCGATTTCGGCCATTTTCCGTGGGTGTTAGCCCACGGATTCTGGCGCCATCTGGGGTTTCGGGCGAAAAATCCCGAAAAATCATATGGGTGGGTCAGGAACAAGCCCGGTAAGCGGCCCAGGTGGTCCGACGGCGTTGGCGGGGCCCTGGTAGGATTTTATGGCCCAAGGAAGGAGAAACAGGCAATTTCGGCCATTTTCCGTGGGTGTTAGCCCACGGATTCTGGCGCCATCTGGGGTTCCGAGTGAAGAATCCCAAAAAATAATACGAGTAGGTCGAGCACAAGCCCGGCAAGCGGCCCAGGTGGTCCGACAGCATTGATGGGGCCTTGGTAGGATTTTATGGCCCAAGAAAGGAGAAACAGTCGATTTTGGCCATTTTCTGTAGGTGTTATCCCACGAATTCTGGCGCAATCTGGGGTTCCGGGCAAAGAATCCCAAAAATGCATATGGGTGGGTGGAGTACAAGCTCGACAAGTAGTCCAGGTGGTCTGGCGACATTGGCAGGGCTCTGGTAGGGTTTTATGGCCAAAGGAAGGAGAAACAACCGATTTCAGCCATTTTACGTGGGTGTTAGCCCACGGATTCTGGCGCCATATGGGGTTCCGGGAGAAGAATACCAAAAAATCATATAGGTGGGTCAAACACAAGCCCAGCAAGTGCCCCAGGTGGTCCGACGGCATTAACGGGCCCTTGGTAGGATTTTATGGCCCAAGGAAGCAGAAACGAGCCGATTTCAACCATTTTCCGTGGGTGTTAGCCAAAGAATTCTGGCGCCATCTGGGGTTTCGGGCGAAGAATCCCAAAAAAACATACGAGTGGGTCGGGTACGAGCCCAAAAAGCGGGCCAAGTGGGTCCGACAACATTGGCGGGCCCCTGGTAGAATATTATGGCCCAAGGAAGGAGAAACAGGCGATTTCGGCCATTTTTCGTGGGTGTTAGCCCACGGATTCTGGCGCCATCTGGGGTTCCGGGTGAAGAATCTCGAAAAATCATATGGGTGGGTCAAGAACGAGCCTGACAAGCGGCCCAGGTGGTCCGGCGATATTGGCGGGGCCCTGGTAGGATTTTATGGCCCAAGGAAGGAGAAATAGGCAATTTCGGCCATTTTCTGTGGGTGTTAGCCCACGGATTCTAGCGCCATCTTGGGTTCCAGGTGAAGAATCCCAAAAAATCATACAGATAGGTCGGGAACGAGCCCAGCAAGTGGCCCAGGTGGTCCAGCAGCGTTGGCGGGGCCCTGGTAGGATTTTATGGCCCAAGGAAGGAGAAATAGGTAATTTCGGCCATTTTTCGTGGGTGTTAGCCCACGGATTCTGGCGCCATCTGGGGTTCTGGGCGAAGAATCCCAAAAAATCATATGGGTGGGTCGGGCACAGAGCCCGACAAGCGGCCCAGGTGGTTCGACGATATTGGCAGGGCCCTGGTAGGATTTTATGGCCCAAGGAAGGAGAAATAGGCGATTTCGGCCATTTTCCGTGGGTGTTAGCCCACGGATTCTGGCGCCATCTGGGGTTTCGGGTGAAGAATCCCAAAAAATCATATGGGTGGGTCGACCACGAGCCCGGCAAGCGGTACAGGTGGTCCGACGGCGTTGGCGCGGCCCTGGTAAGATTTTATGGCCCAAGGAAGGAGAAACAGCCTATTTCGACCATTTTTCGTGGGTGTTAACCCACGGATTCTGACACCATCTGGGGTTCCGAGCGAAGAATCCCAAAAAATCATACGGGTGGGTTGGGCATAAGCCCGGCAAGCGGCCTAGGTGGTCCAGCGACATTGGCGCGGCCCTGGTAGGATTTCATGGCCCAAGGAAGGAGAAACAGCCGATTTAGGCCATTCTCCGTGGGTGTTAGCCTACGAATTCTTGCGCCATCTGGGGTTCCGGGCGAAGAATCCCAAAATATTATACTGGTAGGTCGGCCATGAGCCCGGCAAGTGTCCTAGGTGGTCCGGCGATGTTGGCAGGGCCCTAGTAGGATTTCATGGCCCAAAGAAGGAGAAATAGCCGATTTCGACCATTTTCCGTGGGTGTTAGCCCACGGATTCTGGCGCCATCTGGGGTTCCAAGCGAAGAATCCTGAAAAATCATATGGGTGGGTTGGGCATGAGCCCAACAAGCAGTCTAGGTGGTTCGGCGGCATTGGCGGGGCCCTGATAGGATCTTATGGCCCAAGGAAGGAGAAACAGCCGATGTCGGCCATTTTCCGTGGGTGTTAGCCCACGGATTCTGGCGCCATCTGGGGTTCCGCAGAAAAAATCTCAAAAAATCATACGAGTAGGTCGGACACAAGCCCGGCAAGCAGACCAGATGGTCAGCCGGCATTGGCGGAACCCTAATAGGATTTTATGGCCCAAGGAAGGAGAAACAGGCATATTTCGGCCATTTTTCGTGGGTGTTAGCCCACGGATTCTGGCGCCATCTGGGGTTCCGGGGAAAAAATCTCAAAAAATCATACGAGTGGGTCGGACACAAGCCCGGTAAGTAGACTAGGTGGTCCGGCGGCATTGGCGGGACCCTGGTAGGATTTTATGGCCCAAGGAATCCTATGGGTGGGTCGAACACGAGCCCAACAAGCGGCCCAGGTGGTCCGATGGAATTACCGGGGCCCTGGTAGGATTTTATTGCCCAAGGAAGGATAAACAGTCGATTTTGGCCATTTTCCGTGGGTGTTAGCCCACGAATTCTGGCGCCATCTGGGGTTCCAAGTGAAGAATCCAAAAAAATCATATGGGTAGGTCGGGGATGATCTTGGAAAGTCGCCCAAGTGGTCCTGCGGTGTTGGCAAGGCCCTGGTAGGATTTGGCCCAAGGAAGGAGATATAGGAGATTTCAGCCATTTTCCGTGGGTGTTAGCCCGTGAATTCTGGCGCCATCTGGGTTTTGGGTAAAGAAGCCCAAAAAATTATATAGGTGGGTCAAGGACGATCTCGCAAGTGGCCTAATTGGTCCGATGGCATTGGCGGGGACCTGGTAGGATTTTATGGCCCAAGGAAGGAGAAACTAGCGATTTTGGTCATTTTCCGTGGGTGTTAGCCCACAAATTCTGGCGCCATCTGGGGTTTCGATCGAGGAATTCCTAAACATCATACATGTGGGTTGGGGACGAGTTCGGCAAGTAGCCCAGGTGGTCTGGCAGTATTGGCGAGGCCCTGGTAGGATTTTATGGCCCAAGAAAGGAGTAACAAGCTATTTTGGCCATTTTTTGTGGGTGTTAGCCCATGGATTCTGGCGCCATATGGGGTTTTGGGAGAAGAATTCCAAAAAATCATATAAGTGGGTCTGAGACTAGCACGGTAAGCAGCCCAAGTGGCCCAACAGTGTTGGCAGAGGCTTGGTAGGATTTAATGGGTTGATTAACAGGAAACAGGTGATTTCATCCGTTTCCCATGGGTTTTACCCCATGGATACTGGCGCTACAAGGGATTCTGATGCAAGATTCCCAAAAATAAATAAGAGTAGGTCAATAACGAGCCCAACAAGAGGCCCAGGTGGCCCGACGGTATTGGCGGAGGCCTGGTTGGATTTTTTGGACCTATGAATTGGAAACTAGTGATTTTGGTAGTTTTCTGTAAGTGTTAGCCCATGGATTTTTGTGCAACATGGGCTCCGGCATAAGATTCTTGAAATAAGCTTGGCCAGTAGCCTAAGTGGCTCGACGATGTTGGCGGAGGCCTAGTAGGATATTATGGTCTGATAACCAGGAAACAGGCGATTTCAGCTATCTTCTGTAGGTGGTAGCCGATGAATTCTAGAATTGCATGGGGTTTCGGTGCAAGACTCTCAAAAAATCATATGAGTCGGTCGAAAACGAGCCTAGCAAGCGGCCCAGATGTCCCGACGGCATTAGCAGAGGCGTGATAGGATTTTATGGACTAATGAACAGGAAACAGATGATTTTGACAGTTTTTTATGGATGTGTTAGCCCATGGATGTCGGTATTGTACGGGGTTCTAGAGCAAAATTCTCAAAAAATCATATGAGCGGGTTGGCAACAAGCCTGGCAAGTGGCCCAGGTGGCCTGACAGTATTGGCGGAGGCCTGGTAGAATTTAATGGGCCAACGAACAGGAAACATGGGATTTCAGTTATTTTTGTGGGTGTTAGCCCATGATTTCTGGTGCTGCACGATGTTTCGATGCAAGATTCCCTAAAATTGATATGATTGGCTCGGCAATAAGCCTAGCAAGCGGCCCAGGTTGCTTGACGACATTGGTGGAAGCCTAATAGAATTTTATGGGCCGATGAATAGGAATCAGTTGATTTTGATAGTTTTCTGTAGGTGTTAGCTCACAGATTCTGGCGCAGCACAGGGTTCCAATGCAAAATTTCTGAAAAATCATACCATCGGGTTGGCAACGAGCCCGACAAGTAGCCTAGGTAGCCCAATTATGTTGGCGAAGGCCTGGTAGGATTTTATGGGACGATGAATAAGAAAAAGGTGATTTCGAGCGTTTTCCATGGGTGTTAGCCCATAAATTTTGGCACTGCACGGGGTTCCAGCGGAAGATTCCCAAAAAATTATATGAGTGGATTGGCAATGAGCCTGCAAGCGGCCCAGGTAGCCTGACGGCATTGGCAGAGGCTTGGTAGGATTTTATGGGCTGATAAACAAGAAACAAGCGATTTCAACGATTTTCGATGGGTATTAGCCCATGGATTCCGATGCTGCATGGGGTTCTCACATAAGATTCTAATAAAATCATACAAATGGGTCGGCAACGAGCCCGGCAAGCTACCCAGGTGGCCCGGTGGTGTTGACGGAGGCCTGGTAGGATTTAATGGGCTGATGAACAGGAAACAGGCAATTTCAGCAGTTTTCTGTATGTGCTATCCCACGAATTCTGGGTTATCTTGTCGAGATTATTGCGAACCCACTCGTATGATTTTTCAAGAAAGTTATGTAGGAGTAGGGTGCATTGGCGCAACTTTCATATTTTGAAATATGTTGAACATGGCTCAAACATGTTCAAACATGTCTCAAACATGAACATGTTTCAAAAACAACAACAAACCATGTCTCAAAAACATAAACATGTTTCAAAAACAACAACAAAACATGTCTCAAACATGTTTCAAACATGTCTCAAACATGTCTCAAACAAGTCTCAAACATGAACATGTTTCAAAAACAATAACAAAACATGTCTCAAAAACATGAACATGTTTCAAAAACAACAACAAAATATATCTCAAACATGTTTCAAACTTATTTCAAACATGTCTCAAAAACATGAACATGTTTTAAAAACAACAACAAAACATGTCTCAAAAACATGAACATATTTCAAAAACAATAACAAAACATGTCTCAAACATGAACATGTTTCAAACATGTCTCAAACATGAACATGTTTCAAAAGTAACAACAAAACACAGGTGATTTCATCCGTTTACATGTCTCAAACATGAACATGTTTCAAAAGTAACAACAAAACATGTCTCAAAAATATGAACATGTTTCAAAAACAACAACAAAACATGTCTCAAACATAAATATGTTTCAAAAATAAGAGCAAAATATGTCTCAAATATGTTTCAAACATGTCTCAAACATGTCTCACAAACATGAACATGTTTCAAAAACAACAGCAAAACATGTCTCAAAAACATGAACATGTTTCAAAAAGAACAACAAATCATGTCTCAAACATGAACATGTTTCAAACATGTCTCAAACATGAACATGTTTCAAAAGTAACAACAAAACATGTCTCAAAAACATGAACATGTTTCAAAAACAACAACAAAACATGTCTCAAACATAAATATGTTTCAAAAATAAGAGCAAAATATGTCTCAAATATGTTTCAAACATGTCTCAAACATGTCTCACAAACATGAACAAAATATGTCTCAAACATGAACATGTTTTAAACATGTCTCAAACATGTTTCAAACATGTTTCAAACATGTCTCAAACATGTCTCAAACATGTCTCAAAAGCATGAACATGTTACAGAAACAACAACAAAACATGTCTCAAAAACATGAACATGTTTCAAAAACAACAACAAAACATGTCTCAAAAACATAAACATGTTTCAAAACCAACAACAAAACATGTCTCAAACATGCATATGTTTCAAACATGTCTTAAAAACATGAACATGTTTCAAAAACAACAACAAAATATGTCTCAAAAACATGAATATTTTTCAAAAACAACAACAAAACATGTCTCAAAAACATAAACATGTTTCAAAACCAACAACAAAACATGTCTCAAACATGCATATGTTTCAAACATGTCTTAAAAACATGAACATGTTTCAAAAACAACAACAAAATATGTCTCAAAAACATGAATATTTTTCAAAAACAACAACAAAACATGTCTCAAAAACATAAACATGTTTCAAAAACCACAACAAAACATGTCTCAAACATGAACATGTTTCAAACATGTCTCAAATATGTCTCAAGCGGCACAAGTGGTCTGGCAACATTGGCGGTGCCTTGATAGGATTTTATGGCCAAAGGAAGGAGAAATAGGCGATTTTGGCCATTTTCTATGGGTGTTAGCCCACAAATTTTGGCGCAATCTGGGGTTCCG
Organism: Solanum virginianum; assembly: GCA_000787875.1. Lineage (NCBI taxonomy): Eukaryota > Viridiplantae > Streptophyta > Magnoliopsida > Solanales > Solanaceae > Solanum > Solanum virginianum. The sequence goes on from DF363133.1 coordinate 30,449, forward strand.
GGCAAAGAATCTTGAAAAATAATACAGATGGGTCGGGGATGAGCCTGAAAAGCGACCCTGGTGGTCCGACAATGTTGGCGGGGCCGTGCTAGGATTTTATGGCCCACGAAATGAGAAACATGCGATTTTGGTCATTTTTCGTGGGTGTTAGCCCATGAATTCTGGCGCCATCTGGGGTTCCTACTGAAGAATCCTAAAAAATAATATGGATAGGTCAGGGATGATCCTGGTAAGCGGCCCAGGTGGTCCTGCGGTGCTGGCAGGGCCCTGGTAGGATTTTATGGCCCAAGGAAAGAGAAACAGGCGATTTCAGCCATTTTTCGTGGGTGTTAGCCCGCAAATTCTGGCACCATCTGGGGTTCCGAGCGAAGAAGCCTAAAAAATTATATGGGTGGGTCAGGGATGATCTTTGGAAGTGGCCTAAGTGGTCCAGTGGCATTGGTGGGGACCTGGTAGGATTTTATGGCCTAAGGAAGGAGAAACAAGCAATTTTAGTAATTTTCCGTGGGTGTTAGCCCACGAATTTTGGCGCCATTTGGGGTTCCGATCAAAGAATCCCAAAACATCATACGGGTGGGTTGGGGACAAGCTCGGCAAGCAACCCAGGTGGTTCGGCCATATTGGCGATGCCTTGGTAGGATTTTATGGCCCAAGGAAGGAGAAACAAGTGATTTCGACCATTTTTTGTGGGTGTTAGCCCATGGATTCTGGCGACATCTGGGGTTTCGGGCGAAGAATCTCAAAAAATCATACAGGTGGGTCTGAGACTAGCATGGCAAGCGGCTTAGGTGGCACAACTGTGTTGGCGGTGGCTTGGTAGGATTTTATGGGCCAAGAAAGCCAAAACAATTGATTTTGGCTATTTCTATGGGTGTTAGCCCACAAATTTTGGTGCTGCATGGGTATCCTACCGAAGATTCCCAAAAAAACATATGAGTTGGTCAACAACGAACTTGGTAAGTAGCCTAAGTAGCCCAACGATGTTGTCGGAGGCCTGATAGGAGTTTATGGGCCAAGGAAGCCAAAATGGGCGATTTTGGCAGTTTTCTATGGGTGTTGCCCACTGATTTTGACACTGAATTAGGGTTCGATGGAAAATTCTGGAAAATTTGGCAAGCGTTCTAGGTGAGTCGACAGCATTGGCAGAGGCTTGGAAGGATTTTATGGCCCAAGAAAGCCGAAACAAATGATTTTGACAATTTTCTGTGGGTGTTAGCACACGAAATCTGGAGCTGCATGGGGGTCCGACACAAGATTCCCTAAAAATTTTAGAATAGGTCCATAATGAGCCTAAAAAGAAGCCCACATGGTACGATGACGTTGACGGAGGCCTGGTAGGATTTTACGGGCTGAGAAAGTTAAACCAGGTGATTTCGGTAGTTTTCATGGATGTTTGCCCGCTGATTTTGCGCTGCATTGGGGCTTGGTGTAAGATTCAGAAAAATTATACGAGTGGGTTGGCAACGAGCCCAGCATGCTGCCTATATGGCCTGAAGGCATTGACGGAGGCCTGGTAGGATTTTATGGTCCAAGGAAGTCGAAACTGGTAATTTCAGCAATTTTCTGTGGGTGTTAGCCCATGGATTCTGGTGCAGTATGGGGTACGTTACACGATTCTTGAAAACTCATATGAATAGGTCATCAACAAGCCCAAAACACATCCTAGGTGGCTCGGCAGCATTGGTGGAGGCCTGGTAGGATTTTATGGGCGAAGAAAGACGAAAAAGGAGAATTCAGCAATTTTCTATGGGTGTTAACCCATGGGTTTTGGTGCTACATGGGTGTCTTCCGCAAGGCTCCACAAAAATCATATAAATGGATCAAAAATGAGCCCAGCAAGCAGTCCAGGTGGCTCGACAGAGTTGATGGAGGCCTATAGGATTTTATGGGCCAAAGAAGCCAAAATAGGCAATTTTGGAATTATTTTTTAGGCATTAACCCACGGATTCTAGTGTTGCATGTTGGTCCAGTATAATATTCCCAAAAACTCATACAAGTGGGTCGACAATGAGCCCAAAAAGTGACCCAAGTGGCCCAACAACATTGGTGGAGGCCTGGTAGGGTTTTATGGGCCGATAAATAGGAAACAAGTAATTTTAGCCATTTTACGTGGGCGTTATCCCATTCTGGCACTGCAGGGGGTTCTGGTGTAAGATTTTTGAAAAATCATAGAGTGGGATAGAAACGACCCCGGTAAGCGGCACAGGTGGCCCGACGGTGTTGGCGGAGGCTTGGTTGGATTTTATAGGCTGATAAATAGGAAACAAGGGATTTCAGTTGTTTTCCATGGGTGTTATCCCACGAATTCTGGCGCTAAATCGGATTTTGGTGCAAGATTCCCAAAAAATCATACGAGTGAATCACAACGAGCTCGGCAAGAGGCCCAGGTGGCCTATCGGCATTGGCGGAGGCCTAGTAGGATTTTATAGGCTGTTGAACAGGAAATAGGCAATTTTGATTATTTTCTGTGGGTGTTAGCCCACAGATTTTGGCGCTGCCCGATGTTTCGATGCAAGATTTCCTAAAACTTATTTGAGTGGGTTGGCAACGAGCCCTATAATGGTAGGATTTTATGGGCTAATGAACAGGAAATAGGCAAATTAGGCCATTTTTTGAAGGTGTTAGCCCACCGATTCTGGCATTGCACGGGGTTCCATTGCAAAATTCTAGATGAATCATATGAGTGGCTTGGCAACGAGCCTGGTAAGCAGCCCAATTGGGGCGGCAGAGTTGGGGAAGACTCGATAGGATTTTCTGGGCTGATGAATAGGAAACAGGCAATTTTGGTAGTTTTTCGTGGGTATTAGCCCATGGATTCTGGCGCTGCATAGGGTTCTAGTGTATGATTTTCAAAAAATAATACGTATGGGTCAGTAACTAGCCCGGCAAGCGGTCCAGGTGGCCCGATGGCATTGGCAAAGGACTGGTAGGATTTTATGGGCCAATGAACAAGAAACAGGCGATTTTGACCATTTTTTGTGTATGTTAGCCCACGAATTCAGTCACTGCACGGGGTTCCGGCACAAGATTCCTAAAAAATCATATGAGTGGGTCAGGAATGAACTTGGCAAGTTGCTCAAGTTTCTTGGTGGCATTGGGGGAGGCTTGGTAGGATTTTATGGGTCGATGAATAGGAAAAAGGTGATTTCGATAATTTTTTGTGGGTGTTACCTCATGGATTCTGGCACTGCATGGGTTTCGATGTAAGATTCTTGAAAAATCATACATATGGATCGGAAACTAGTCCGGCCAGCGTCCCAGGTGGCCCAGCGGCATTGGCGGAGGCCTAGTAGGACTTTATGGGCGGATGAACAAGAAATGGGCGATTTTTGCTAGTTTTCCATGCATGCTAGCCCGCGGATATTGGCGCTGCACTGGGTTCTGATGCAATATTCATGAAAAACTATACGAGTGGGTCAGCAACGAACCCGGCAACATGGCCTAGTATGATTTTATGGGCTGATGAACACGAAACAGGTGAATTCTGTCATTTTCTATGGGTGTTAGCACATGGATTCTGACGCTGCATGGAGTTTCAGCACAAGATTCTCAAAAATCATATGAGTGGGTCGAGAACGAGCCTGGCAAGCGCCTCAAGTTTCCCGACATTGTCGGCAAAGGCCTGGTAGGATTTTATGGGCTAATGAACAGGGAACAGGCGATTTCACCAGTTTTGTGGGTGTTAGCTCACAGTTTCTGTTGCTGCATGAGTTTTCGGCATAAGATTCCCAAAATATCACATGTGTGGTTCAACAATAAGCCTAGCAAGAAGTCCAGATGGCTCGATGATGTTGGCAGAGGTCTGGTAGGATTTTATGGGCTGATGAATAGGAAATAGGTGATTTTAGCCATTTTCGTGGGTGATAGCCCACGGATTCTGGTGTTGCACCGGGTTTCGATGCAAGATTCTAAAAAAATCATATGATTAGGTCGACAACGAGCCTGACAAGCGGCCCAGGTGGCCCGATGGCATTGACGGAGGCCTATTAGGATTTTATGGGTCGATGAACAGGAAATTATTAATTTTGGTAGTTTTCTGTAGGTGTTAGCCCATGTATTCTAGCGTTGCACGGGGTTTTGGTGTAAGATTCTCAAAAACTCATACCGGTTGGTCAACAATGGGCTCAGCAAGCAGCCTATGTGGCCCAATGGCATTGGCAAAGGATCGGTAGGATTTTATGGGCCAATGAACATGAAACAGGCAATTTCGGCCATTTTTCGTGGGTGTTAGCCCATGAATTCTTGAACATGAATTTATGGACCGGTAGAATTTTATGGGCCAATGAACACGAGATTTCAGTGCAAGATTCCTAAAAATTTATATGAGAGGGTCGACAACGAGCCCGGCAAGCGGACTAGGCAACCCATGGCTTTGGCGGCGGCCTAGTATGATTTTATGGGCCGATGAATAGGAAAAAGGAGATTTCAATAATTTTCTGTGGGTGATAGCCCACAGATTCTCATGCTGCAGGGGGTTCCGGTAGAAAAGTCCTGAAAAATCATATGAGTCTGTCACCAATAAGCTCGGCAAGTGGCCTAGGTGGCCAGACGGTGTTGGTGTAGGCCTGGTAGGATTTTATGGGCCGATGAACATGAAAAATGCGATTTTAGTCATTTTCTATAGGTGTTAGCCCATGAATTCCGGTGCTGCACAGGGTTCCACCACAAGATTCTTGAAAAATCATGTGAGATGGTCGACAATGAGCTCGGTAAGCGTCTTAGGTGGCCCGGTGATGTTGGCGGAGGCCTGGTAGGATTTTATGGGCCGATGAATAGAAAATAGGCGATTTTGATAGTTTTCTGTGGGTGTTAGCCCACGGATTTTGGCACTGCATGGGGTTCCAACGCAAGATTGTAAAAAAATATTATATGAGTGGGTCGATAATATGTCCAGTATGCAGCTTGGTGGATCGCCGGCATTGGCGGAGGCCTTGTATGATTTTATGGGCTGCTGAACAGGAAATAGGTGATAACGACAGTTTTCAGTAGGTGTTAGTCCATGGATTCTGGCGTTGCACGGGGTTTCAGCTAACGGTTCCCAAATAATTATAAGAATGGGTTAGTAACAAGCTCGACAAGTAGCCCAGGTAGCCCAGCGGCATTGGTGGAGGCTTGGTAGGATTTATGGGTCGATGAATAGGAAACAAGTGATTTGTCAGTGTTCCGTAGGTGTTAGTCCACTGATTATGGCGCTGCACAGGGTTTCGGTGTAAGATTCTCAAAAATTCACACGAGCCCAGGTGGACTGGCAGCATCGACGGAGGCCTGGTAGGATTTTATTGGATGATAAACTGGAAATAGGTAATTTTGGCAGTTCTCTGTGGGTGTTAGCCCACAGATTCTTGCACTGCATGGGGTTTTAATGCAAGATTCTTAAAAAATCATACGAGTGGGTCGATAACGAGCCCCGCAAACTACCCAGGTGGCTTGGCATCATTGGCGGAGGCCTGGTAGGATTTTATGGACCGATGAACAAGAAATAGATGATTTCGATAATTTTTCGTAGGTGTTAGCCCACGGATTTTGGCAATGCACAATATCTCAGCAGAAGATTCTTGAAAAATCATACGATTAGGCCAGTAACGAGCTCAGTAAGTAGCCCAGCGGCATTGGCGAAGGCCTGGTATGATTTTATGGGCCGATGAACAGGAAACAAGCAATTTTGATCATTTTTGTGGGTGTTAGCCTATGAATTCTAGCGCTGCACAGGGTTTTGATGCAATATTCCTAAAAAATCATATGATCGGGTCAACAACGAGCCTAACAAGCAGGACAGAAGGCTCGGCAAGCGGCCCAGGTGGCCCAATAGCATTGGCGTAGGTCTGGTAGGATTTTATGGGTCGATGAACAGGAATTAGACAATTTCGACCATTTTTCGTAGGTGTTACCATATGGATTCTGGCGCTGCATGGGGTTCTGGTGTAAAATTCTTAAAAAATCATATGAGTAGGTTGTTAACGAGCCTGGTAAGCGACCATGGTATTCCGGCAGCATTGGTGGAGGCCTGGTAGGATTTTATGCACCGATGAACAGGAAACATGTAATTTCAGTAGTTTTCTGTGGGTTTTAGTCCATAGAATCTGGCGTTGCACGGGGTTTTGGTGCAAGATTCTTGAAGTATCATATAAATGGGTCGACAATGACCCAGCCAAGCAGGACAAGTGCCCCGGCGGTGTCGGCAGAGGCCTAGTAGGATTTTATGGGTTGATTAATAGGAAACAGGCAATTTCAACCATTTTCCATGGGTGTTAGACCATGAAATCTGGCGTTGTACGGGGTTTCGGCGTAAGATTACTAAAAAAATCATATACGTTGGTTGAGAACGAGCCCAATAAGTGGCCCAGGTGGCTCGACAGCATTGACCGAGGTCTGGTAGGATTTTATGGGCTGACGAATAGGAAATAGGCAATTTCAACTGCTTTCACTAGGTGTTAGCCCACGAATTCTGGCACTACATGGGTTTCGATGCAAGATTCTCAAAATATCATACAAATGGATTGAAAAAGACCTCAGAAAGCGACCCAGGCAGCACAGCAATGTAGGCGGAGGCCTGGTAGGATTTAATGGGCTGATTAATAGGAAACAGGTGATTTCATCCGTTTCCTATGGGTGTTAGCCCACGGATTCTGGCGCTGCACAGGGATTCCGACGTAAGATTCCTAAAATGTCATAATAGTTGGTCGATAACGAGCTCGACAAGAGGCCCAAGTGGCCCGGCAACATTGGCGGAGGCCTGGTTGGATTTTTTGGACCCATGAATAGGAAATTGGTGATTTCAGTAGTTTTCTGTGAGTGTTAGCCCACGAATTCTGGTGCAACATGAGGCTCTGACACAAGATTCTTAAAAAATCATATGAGTAGGTGGATAATAAGCTCGGCTAGCAGCCTAGGTGGCTCGATAATATTGGCAGAGGGCTAGTAGGATTTTATGGTTTGATAAACAGGAAACAAACGATTTCGACTGTCTTCTGTGGGTGGTAGTCGATGGATTCTAGCGTTTATGGGGTTCTGATGTAAGACTCTCGAAAAATCATACAAGTGGTTCAACAACGAGCCTAGCAAGTGGCCCAAATGGCCCGACGGTATTAGCGGAGGGCTGATAGGATTTTATGGACTAATGAACAGGAAACAGGCGATTTCGACAGTTTTTTGTGGATGTGTTAGCCCAGGAATATCGACATTGTACAGGGTTCCAGAGCAAGATTCTTAAAAACTCATATGAGCAGGTCGGCAACAAGCCTGCTAAGTGGCCCAGGTGGCCCGACAGTGTTGGCGGAGGCCTGGTAGAATTTAATGGGCCAACAAACAGGAAACATGGGATTTCGGTCTTTTTTCGTGGGTATTAGCCCACGAATTCTGGTGCTGCATGGTGTTCCAGTACAAGATTCCCAAAAATTAATACGATTGGCTTGGCAATGAGCCCAGCAAATGGCCCAGGCCCAGGTGACTTGGTGACATTAGCGGAAGCCTAATAGGATTTTATGGGCCGATGAATAGGAATTAGTTGATTTTAGTAGTTTTTTATGGGTGTTAGCCCACGAATTCTGGCGCTGCATGGGGTTCCGACACAAGATTTCTAAAAAATCATACAAACAGGTTGGCAACAAGCCCAGAAAGTAGCCGAGGTGGCCCGGTTATATTGGCGGAGGCCTGGTAGGATTTTATGGGATGATGAATAAGAAAAAGGTGATTTCGAGCATTTTCCATAGGTGTTAGCCCATGAATTCTAGCGCTGCACGGGGTTCCGGTGCAAGATTCCTAAAAATTCATATGAGTAGATTGGCAATGAAACCGCAAGTAGCCCAAGTGGCCTGACGACGCTGGCATAGGCCTCATAGGATTTTATGGGCTAATGAACAAGAAACAAGTGATTTCAGCCATTTTTGATGGGTGTTAGCCCATGGATTTCGGTGTTGCACGGAGTTCTCATAGAAGATTCCAATAAAATCATACAATTGGGTCAGAAATGAGCCCAGAAAGCTGCCCAAGTGGCTTGGTGGTGTTGGCGGCGGCCTGGTAGGATTTAATGGGCAGATGAACAGGAAACAGGCAATTTTGGCAGTTTTCTGTGTGTGCTAGCCCACGGATTCTAGCACTGCACGGGGTTCTAGTGCAAGATTCCTTAAAAATCATATGAGTGGGTTGGCAACAAGCTCGACAAGCAATCCAAGTGGCCCGGTGGTGTTGGCGGAGGCTTGGTAGGATTTTATGGGCCAAGGAAGCCGAAATAGGCAATTTTGATAGTTTTCTATCGGTGTCATCCCATAGATTCTGATGCTGCATGGGGGTCTGGCGCAAGATTCCCAAAGGCATCCACTGCCGCCGCAAGTCTATTTTGGAATCTTTTTGATCTCATTACTAATCCACCCCTATAATATTTTGAGAAAGTTACACTGGAACCCATCTGAGTGCCAGAATTCATGTGCTAACAACCACTAGGATTCCCCCGTCGCTAGAATTCATAGGCTAATACCCCCCGAAAATTATTGAAATCACTTATTTCTTGTTCCTTAACCCATAGAATCCTACTAGACGTCCCCCATCATTGAGCCACCTGGACCTTTTACCGAACTCATTGCGGACCCAATCATATGATTTTTTTGGCAAGTTGTGCCAGAACCCCCAGCAGTGTTAGAATCCATGGGCAAACACAAATAGAAAACTAGCGAAATTGCCTATTTCTTATTACTTGTCCTATAAATTCATACCAGGAATCCCCCACCATCGTCGAGCTACTGGATTATCTTGTCGAGATTATTGCGAACCCACTCGTATGATTTTTCAAGAAAGTTATGTAGGAGTAGGGTGCTTTGGCGCAACTTTCATGTTTTGTTTTTTAAACATGTTCATATTTTTGAGACATGTTTTGTTGTTGTTTTTGAAACATGTTGTACATGTCTCAAACATGAACATGTCTCAAACATGAACATATTTCAAAAACAACAACAAAACATGTCTCAAAAACATGAACATGTTTCAAAAACAACAACAAAACATGTCTCAAACAAGAACATGTTTCAAACATGTCTCAAACATGTCTCAAACATGTCTCAAACATGTCTCAACCAAGTCTCAAACATGAACATATTTCAAAAACAACAACAAAACATGTTCAAACATAAACATGTCTCAAACAAGTTTCAAACATGTTTCAAAAACAACAACAGAACATGTCGCAAAAACATGAACATGTTGCAAAAACAACAACAAAAGATGTCTCAAAAATATGAACATGTTTCAAAAACAACAACAAAACATGTTCAAACATAAACATGTCTCAAACAAGTTTCAAACATGTTTCAAAAACAACAACAAAAGATGTCTCAAAAATATGAACATGTTTCAAAAACAACAACAAAACATGTCTCAACATGAATATGTTTAAAAAACAACAAAACATGTCTCAAACATTAAAATGTTTCAAACATGTCTCAAACATGTTTCAAACATGTCTCAAACATGTCTCAAACATGTTTCAAAAACAACAACAGAACATGTCTCAAAAACATGAACATGTTTCAAAAACAACAACAAAACATGTCTAAAAAACATGAACATGTTTCAAAAACAACAAAACATGTCTCAAAAACATGAACATGTTTCAAAAACAACAACAAAACATGTCTAAAAAACATGAACATGTTTCAAAAACAACAAAACATGTCTCAAAAACATGAACATGTTTCAAAAATAACAACAAAACATGTCTCAAACATGAACATGTCTCAAACATGAAAATTTCTCAAACATGTCTCAAACATGTCTCAAAAGTATGAACATGTTTCAAAAATAACAACAAAACATGTCTCAAAAACATGAACATGTTTCAAAAACAACAACAAAATATGTCTCAAAAACATGAACATGTTTCAAAAACAACAACAAAAGATGTCTCAAAAACATGAACATGTTTCAAAAACAACAACAAAACATGTCTCAAAAACAAGAACATATTTCAAAAATAACAACAAAACATGTCTCAAACATGAACATATTTCAAAAACAACAAAAAAATATGACTCAAAAACAAGAACATGTTTCAAAAATAATAACAAAATATATCTCAAACATGAACATGTTTCAAAAATAATAATAAAACATGTCTCAAACATGAACATGTTTCAAAAACAATAATAAAATATGTCTCAAAAATATGAACATATTTCAAAAACAACAATAAAACATGTCTCAAACATGAACATATTTCAAAAACAACAACAAAATATGTCTCAAAACTATGAACATATTTCAAAAACAACAATAAAACATGTCTCAAACATGAACATATTTCAAAAACAACAACAAAATATGTCTCAAAACTATGAACATATTTCAAAAACAACAATAAAATATATCTCAAACATGAACATATTTCAAAAACACCAACAAAACATGTCTCAGAAACAAGAGCATGTTTCAAAAACAACACCAAAACATGTATCACTAATATGAACATGTTTTGTTGTTGTTTCTGAAATATGTTCTTGTTTCTGAGATATGTTTTGTTGTTATTTTTGAAACATGTTCAGGATTTTATGGGCCAAGGAAGTCGAAACAGGCAATTTCGCAGTTTTATAAGGGTATTAGCCCATGGATTCTAGTGCTGCATGGGGTTCGACATAAGATTCCTTAAAAATTATACGAGTGGGTCGGCAATGATCTCTGCAAGAGGTTGAGGTGGCAAACACAAATTTAGCCCATGGATTCTAGTGCTGCATGGGGTTCGACATAAGATTCCTTAAAAATTATACGAGTGGGTCGGCAATGATCTCTGCAAGAGGTTGAGGTGGCCCAAAGGTTTTGGTGGAGGCCTAATAGGATTTTATGGGACAACTAAGTCAAAACAGGCGATTTTGAAATTTTTTAGTGGGTTTTAGCCCACGAATTCTGGCGCTACATGAGGGTCCAGCGGAAGATTCCCAAAATTGGCCAAACACCCATAAATTCTAGCGCCATCTGGGGTTCCGAGCGAAGAATCCCAAAAATTCATACGAGTTAGTCGGGGATGAGCCCGAAAAGTAGCCCAAGTTGTCCGACAGCATTGGCGGGGCCCTAGTAGGATTTTATGGCCCAAGAAAGGAGAAACAGGCAATTTTGACCATTTTTCGTGGGTGTTAGCCCACAGATTCTTGAGCTATCAAGGGTTTCGAATGAAGAATCCCAAAGCATATTACGGGTGGGTCAGGGACAAGCTTCGCAAGCGGCCTAGGTGGTCTGGTCGCGTTGACAGGGCCCTGGTAGGATTTTATGGCCCAAGGAAGGAGAAATAGGCGATTTTAGCAATTTTTCGTGGGTGTTAGCCCACGGGTCATGCGGCATTGGCAGGACCTTGGTAGGATTTTATGGCCCAAGGAAGGAGAAATAGGCGATTTTAGCAATTTTTCGTGGGTGTTAACCCACAGATTCTGGCGCTATTTGGGGTTCCGGGCAAAGAATCCAAAAAAGCCATATGAATGGGTCGACGACGAGTCTGAAAAGCAGCCTAGATAGTCCAGCGGCGTTGGCGGGGCTCAGGTAGGATTTTATGGCCCAAGGAAGGAGAAACAGGCAATTTCGGCTATTTTTCGTGGGTGTTAGCCCACGGATTCTAGCGCGACCTTGGTAGGATTTTATGGCCCAAGGAAGGAGAAACAGGCAATTTCGGCTATTTTTCGTGGGTGTTAGCCCACGAATTCTGGCGCCATCCGGAGTTTCGAGCGAAAAATCTTAAAGAATCATATGGGTGGTCGGGGATGAGCCCAAAAAGTGGCCCAAGTGGTCTGGCGGCATTGGCGATGACCTGGTAGGATTTTATGGCCCAAGGAAGGAGAAACAGGCAATTTCGGCCATTTTCCGTGGGTGTTAGCCCACAGATTCTGGCGCAATCTGGGTTCCAGGCAAATAAACTCGAAAAATCATACAGGTGAGTTAGGGACGAGCCCGGCAAGTGACCCAAGTGGTCCGGTGGCGTTGGCAGGGCTGTGGTAGGATTTTATGGCCCAAGAAATGATAAAACAGAAGATTTCGGTCATTTTTCGTGGGTGTTAGCCCACGGATTCTGGCAACATCTGGGGTTCTGAGCGAAAAATCCCTAAAAATCATATGGGTAGGTCGGGAATGATCCCGGTAAGTGGCCCAGGTGGTCATGCGGCATTGGCAGGACCTTGGTAGGATTTTATGGCCCAAGGAAGGAGAAACAGGCAATTTCGGCTATTTTTCGTGGGTGTTAGCCCACGGATTCTAGCGCGACCTTGGTAGGATTTTATGGCCCAAGGAAGGAGAAACAGGCGATTTTGGCCATTTTCTGTGGGTGTTAGCCCACGAATTCTGGCTCCATCTGGGGTTCTGGGCAAAGAAGCTTGAAAAATCATATGAGTGGGTTGGGTATGATCCCGGCAAGCGGCCTAAGTGGTCCAGTGGCATTGTCGGGGCCCTGGAAGGAGAAACAGGCAATTTCAGTCATTTTCCGTGGGTGTTAGCCCACAGATTCTGGCGTCATCTGGGGTTTCGATCGAAGAATCCCAAAACATCATACGGATGGGGTGGGGATGATCTCGGCAAGTAGCACAGGTGGTTTGACAGTATTAGTGATGCCCTAGTAGGATTTTATGGCCCAAGGAAGGAGAAACAAGCGATTTCGGCCATTTTTCTTGGGTGTTAGCCCATGGATTCAGGCGCCATCTGGGGTTTCAGGCGAAGAATCCCAAAAAATCATACCGGTGGGTCAAAAATTAGCCCAACAAGTGGCCTAGGTGTTCCAACAGTATTAGCAGGGCCGTGGTAGGATTTTATGGCCCAAGGAATGAGAAACAGGCGATTTCGGTCATTTTCTGTGGGTGTTAGCCCACGGATTCTGGCGCCATCTGGGGTTTCAGGCGAAGAATCCCAAAAAATCATACGGCTAGGTCAGTCCCTGATAGGATTTTATGGCCCAAGGAATGAGAAACAGGCGATTTCGGTCATTTTCTGTGGGTGTTAGCCCATAGATTCTGGAGTCATCTGGGGTTTCGAGCGAAGAATCCCAAAAAATCATACGGCTAGGTCAGTCCCTGATAGGATTTTATGGCCCAAGGAAGGAGAAACAGGCGATTTTGCCCATTTTTTGTGGGTATTAGTCCATGGATTCTGGCGCCATCTGGGGTTCCGAGAGAAAAATCCCAAAACATCATACGAATGGGTCGAGAACAAGCTCGGTAAGTGGCCCAGGTGGTTCGGCGGCGTTAGCAGGGTCCTGGTAGAATTTTATGGCCCCAGAAAGGAGAAACAGGCAATTTCAACCATTTTATATGGGTGTTAGCCCACGGATTCTGGCGCCATCTGGGGAAAACAGGCAATTTCAACCATTTTATATGGGTGTTAGCCCACGGATTCTGGCGCCATCTGGGGTTCCAGGTGAAGAATCCCAAAAATTATATGGTTGGGTCGAGGACGAGCTTAGCAAGTGGCCTAGGTGGTCCGGCGGCATTAGCGAGACCCTGGTAGGATTTTATGGCCCAAGGAAGGAGAAACAGGCAATTTAAGCCATTTTTCATGGGTGTTAGCTCACGGATTCTGGCTCCATCTAGGGTTCCGAGCGAAGAATCTTGAAAAATCATACGAGTGGGTAGGAGACGAGCCTGAAAAGCAGCCCAGGTCATTCGGAAGCCTTGGTGGGTCCCTGGTAGGATTTTATGGCTCAAGGAAGCAGAAATAGGCGATTTCGGCCATTTTCCGTGGGTCTTAGCCCATGAATTCTGGCTCCATTTGGGGTTCCAGGTGAAGAATCCTGTAACCTCATATTGGTTGGTCGAGGACGAGCCCGGAAAGTGGCCCAAGTGGTCCGGCAGTATTGGTGGGGCCCTGGTAGGATTTTGTGGCCCAAGGAAGGAGAAACAGGCGATTTCAGCCATTTTTCGTGGGTATTAGCCCACGGATTCTGGCGACATCTAGAGTTCCGGGTGAAGAATCCCAAAACATCATACGGGTGGGTTGGGGACGAGATCGGGAAGCGGTTAAGCTGATCCAGAGGCATTGGCGCTGTGCTGATAGGATTTTATGGCCCAAGGAAGGAGAAACAAGCGATTTTGGTCATTTTTCGTGGGTGTTAGCCCACGGATTCTGGCGCCATGTGGGGTTCCGAGCGAAGAATCCCAAAAAATCATATGGGTGGGTTGGAAGGGATCTCATCAAGTGGTGTAGGTGGTCCTGCAGCATTGGCGGTACCCTGGTAGGATTTTATGGCCCAAGGAAGGAGAAATATGCAATTTCGGCCATTTTTCGTGGGTGTTAGCCCACGGATTCTGGTGCCATCTACATCTAGAGTTCCGGGTGAAGAATCCCAAAACATCATACGGGTGGGTTGGGGACGAGATCGGGAAGCGGTTAAGCTGATCCAGAGGCATTGGCGCTGTGCTGATAGGATTTTATGGCCCAAGGAAGGAGAAACAAGCGATTTTGGTCATTTTTCGTGGGTGTTAGCCCACGGATTCTAGCGCCATCTGGGGTTCCAAGCAAAGAATCCCAAAGAGTCATACAGATAGGTTGAAGACGAGCCTGGCAAGCAGCCCAGGTGGTCCGGCAGCATTGGCAGGACCCTGGTAGGATTTTATGGCCCAAGGAAGGAGAAATAGGCGATTTTGACCATTTTTCATGGGTGTTAGCCCACGGATTCTGGCTCCATCTAGGGTTCTAGGAGAAGAATCCCAAAATATCATACGAGTGGGTCAAGGACGAGCTCGACAAGCGGTCCAGGTTGTTCGTCAGCGTTGGCGGGGCACTGGTAAGAATTTATGACCCAAGGAAAGAGAAATAGGCAATTTCGACCATTTTTCATGGGTGTTAGCCCACGAATTCTAGCGCCATCTGGGATTCCAGGTCAAGAATCTCGTAACCTCATATGGCTTAGTCGGGGACGAGCCTGTTAAGCGGCCCAGGAGGTTCGGCGGTGTTGATAGGGCCCTTGTATGATTTTATGGCCCAAGGAATGAGAAACAGTCGATTTCGATCATTTTTCGTGGGTGTTAGCCCACGGATTCTGGCGCCATCTGGGGTTCTGGGTGAAGAATCCCAAATACTCATACGGGTGGGTCGAGGATGATCTTGCTAAGTGGCGCAGGTGGTCCTGCGGCATTGGCGGTGCCCTGGTAGGCTTTTATGGCCCAAGGATGGAGAAATAGGCGGTTTCGGCTATTTTCCGTGGGTGTTAGCCCACGAATTTTGGCGCCATCTGGGGATCGAAGCAAAGAATCCTAAAACATCTTACGGGTGGGTCGAGGACGAGCCCGACAAGCAGCTTAGGCTGTCCGGTGGTATTGACAGGGCCCTGGTAGGATTTTATGGCCCAAGGAAGGAGAAACAGGCAATTTCAGCCATTTTTCATCGGTGTTAGCCCACGGATTCTGGCGCCATCTGGGGTTCCGAGAGAAGAATCCCCAAAAGTCATACAAATAGGTCGGGGACGAGCCTGACAAGCGGCCCAGGTGGTCCGACGATAATGGCGGGACCCTGGTAGGATTTTATGGCCCAAAGAAGGAGAAACAAGCAATTTCGGCCATTTTCTGTGGGTGTTAGCCCTCGAATTCTGGCTCCATCTGGGGTTCCAGGCGAAAAATCCTAAAACATCATTGTGGTGGGTCGGCGACGAGCCCGGCAAGCTTTCCAGTGCCCATGGATTTTGGCGCCATCAGGGGTTTCGGGCGAAATATCACAAAAATCCTACAGGTGAGTCGGGGATGAGCTCGGCAGGCAGCCCAAGTGGTCCGGTGGCATTGGTGAGGCCCTGGTAGGATTTTATGGCCCAAGAAAAGAGAAACAGGCGATTTCGATCATTTTTCGTGGAGGTTAACCCACGGATTCTGGTGTCATTTGGGGTTTCGAGCGAAGAATCTCGAAAAATCATATGGATGGGTCAGGGACGAACACGTCAAGCGGTCTAGGTAGTCCGACGGAGTTAGCGGGGCCCTGGTAGGATTTTATGGCCCAAGGAAGAAGCAACAAGCAATTTCAGCCATTTTCCGTGGGTGTTAGCCCACGGATTCTGGCGTTATCTAGGGTTCTGGGCGAAGAATCCTGAAATATCATACGAGTTAGTTGGGGACAAGCTCGATAAGCGGCCCAGGTGGTTCGGCGGATTTGGTGGGGTACAGGTAGGATTTTATGGCCCAAGGAAGGAGAAACAGGTGATTTCGGCCATTTTCCGTGGGTGTTAGCCCATAAATTCTGGCGCCATCTGGGGTTTCGGGTGAAGAATCCTGTAAGATCATATAGGTGGGTCGGGGATGAGTCCAGAAATCATCCCAGGTGGTCCAACGACGTTGCCAGTACCCTGGTAGGATTTAATGGCCCAATTTGGGAGAAACAAGCGATTTCGACTATTTTCCTTGGGTGTAACCCCACGGATTCTGGCGCCATCTGGGGTTTCAGGCGAAGAATCATGAAAACTCATACTAGTGGGTCAGGAACGAGCCTAACAAGTTGCCTAGGAGGTCCAGTGGCATCGGCGGTGCCCTGGAAGAATTTTACGGTCCAAGGAAGGAGAAACAGGCAATTTCGGCCATTTTTCGTGGGTGTTAGCCCACAGATTCTGGCACCATCCGGGGTTCCGGGTGAAGAATATCAAAAAATCATATGGGTGAGTCATGCACGAGCCCAACAAGCAGCACAGATGGTCCGGCAGAATTATCCGGGCCCGTGGTAGGATTTTATGGCCAAAGGAAGGAGAAATAGGAGATTTTGGTCATTTTCCATGGATGTTAGCCCATGGATTCTTGCGCTATCTGGGGTCCAGGCAAAGAATCTCGAAACCTCATATAGCTAGGTTGAGTACGAGTCTGGGAAGTGGCCCAGGTGGTCTAATGGTGTTGGCGGGGTCCTGGTAGGATTTTATGGCCCAAGGAAGGAGAAACAGACAATTTTGGCCATTTTCCGTGGGTATTAGCCCACGGATTCTGGCGCCATCTGGGGTTCCAGGTGAAGAATCCTTAAAAATCATACTTGTGAGTAGGGGACAAGCCCAAAAAGTGGCCCAGGTGGTCCGGTGTTGTTGGCAGGGCCCTGGTAGGATTTTATAGCCCAAGGAAGGAGAAACAGGCGATTTCAGTCATTTTCCGTGGGTGTTATCCCCAGGTGGTCCGACGATAATGGCGGGACCCTGGTAGGATTTTATAGCCCAAGGAAGGAGAAACAGGCGATTTCGGCCAATTTTCGTGGGTGTAAGCCCACAGCTTCTGGCGCCATCTAGAAATCTAGGCGAAGAATCCCAAAAAAACATACGGGTGGGTTGAGGACGAGCTCATCAAGTGGCGCAGGTGGTCTGGCGGCATTAGCGAGGCCCTGGTAGGATTTTATGGCCCAAGGACGGAGACACATACAATTTTGACCATTTTTCGTGAGTGTTAGCCCACGGATTCTGGCGCCATCTGGGGTTCCGGGCGAAGAATCCTAAAAAATCATACAGGTAGGTTGGGGATGAATTTAGAGTTGGCGGGGTCCTAGTAGAATTTTATGGCCCAAGGAAGGAGAAACAGGCAATTTCGGCCATTTTCCGTGGGTGTTAGCCCACAGATTCTGGCGCCATCTGGGGTTCCGGGCGAAGAATCCCAAAAAATCATACAGATTGGTTAGGGAAGAACCCGACAAGCAGCCCAAGTGGTCCGGCCATGTTGGCGGGGCCCTGGAAGGATTTTATGGCCCAAAGAAGGAGAAAGAGGCAATTTCAACCATTTTTCGTGGGTGTTAGCGCATGGATTCTGGAGCCATCTAGGGTTTCAGGCAAAAAATCCAAAAAACTCATACGGGTGGGTTAGGATCGAGCCCGGAAAGCAGCCCAGGTGGTCCGGCGGTGTTGGCGGGGCCCTGGTAGGATTTTATGGGCCAAAGAAGGAGAAACAGGCGATTTCGACCATTTTCCGTGGGTGTTAGCCAACGGATCCTGGCGCCATCTGGGGTTCCAATGAAGAATCCCAAAAAATCATATGGCTAGGTCGGGTACGAGCCCGTAAAGCGACCTAGGTGGTCCGACGGCCTTGGCGGGGCCCTAGTAGGCTTTTATGGCCCAATCTCAAAAATAATATAGGTGGGTCAGACATGAGCCCAGCAAGCGGCCCAGGTGGTCCGGCGGCATTGACGAGGCCCTAGTAGAATTTTATGGCCCAAGAAAGGAGAAACAAGCGATTTTGGCCATTTTTCGTGGGTGTTAGCCCATGAATTCTGGCGCCATCTGGGGTTTCGGGCGAAGAATCTTGAAAAATCATACAGATGGGTCGGGGACAAGATATAGCTCACGAATTCTGGCGCCATCTGGCGTTCCGGGCAAAGAATCCTAAAAAATTATATGAGTGGGTCGGGGACGGGCTCGGCAAGCTGCCCAGGTGGTACGGTGGCATTGGGGGGGCCCTGGTAGGATTTTATGGGCCAAGGAAGGAGAAACAGGCGATTTCGGTCATTTTCCATGGATGGTAGCCCACGAATTCTGGCGTCATCTGGGGCTCCGAGCGAAGAATCCTAAAAAATCATATGGGCGGGTTGAGGAAGAGCTCGGTAAGCTGCTGAGGTGTTTCGGCAGCATTGATGGGGCCCTGGTAGGATTTTATGGGCCAAGAAAGGAAAAACAGGCAATTTCGTTCATTTTCCATAGGTGTTAGCCTATGGATTCTGGCACCATCTGGGGTTCCAAGGGAAGAATCCCAAAAAATCATACGAGTGGGTCGGGGACGAGACCGGCAAGTGGGTCAGGTGGTCCGGCAGTTTAGACGGGACCCTAATAGGATTTTATGGCCCAAGGAAAGAGAAATAGGCGATTTTGGCCATTTTCCGTGGGTGTTAGCCCACGGATTCTGGCGCCATCTGGGGTTCCGGGTGAAG
>DF363132.1:15511-38122 GCA_000787875.1 Solanum virginianum
TCCGAATAGGACTTTTGGCAACTTTAGGCTATTTTCAATCTCTCCCTAATCAACTTCACTTTCTTCGTAGCCTCCAACACCAAATTTGGGCCAATCAAAGCCACCTCTCCCAATTCAAATCACCCCATCGGAGACCTACATCTCCTACCATACAAAGCTTCAAATGGTGTCATTCCAATGCTAGTGTGAAAGCTATTATTATAAGCAAACAATGAGTGGAAGATGGTCATCTCAATTACCTTTGAACTCTACCACACAAGCCCTTAACATATCCTCCAAGGTTTGAATCATCCTTTCGGCTTGTCCATCGATTTAATGATGAAATGCGGTGCTCAACTTAACCTTAGTACTAAGTCTCCTTTGAAATGACCTCCAAAAGTGGGAAGTAAATTGGGTACCACGATCCCATATGATAGACCTAGGCACACCATGCAACCGATGTACAACCTAACATAATCTTCAGTACCAAAAATAGTCTTGACCGGTAGCAAGTAAGCCAACTTAGTCATTCGATCAATGATAACCCAAATGGAGTCAAATTGTCTTCAGGTCCAGGGCAAACCAACCACCAAAATCCATATTCATATCCTCCCACTTCCAAGTGGGAATCTTAATATCTTGAGTCAAGCCACCGGACCTTTGGTGCTCTACCTTCACTTGTTGACAATTAGGGCACTCGGATACAAATTTGGCTATATCCGTCTTCATACTGTGCCACCAATACACCTCTCTCAAATCCCAATGCATATTAGTAGACCCCGGGATAAATAAAATAATAAGAGCTATGGGCTTCACCCATGATCACCTTCCTAAGATCATGCACATTTAGAATACATAACTGATCTTGATACTGAAGCACACCATCTCCCCTTTGGGAGAACACCTCTATTTTCTTTCAGACCACCAACTTCTTCAATTCAACCAATGATAGATCTAGATCTTATTTAGCCTTTACCTCAACAACCACCGAAGATCGGCCCCATTTTGAACATGAATATCACCATCATTAGAGTCGGCCAACCTAACACCCAACCTAGCTAGTCAGTAAACATCCTTTGCCAACTCTTTCTTCTCCTCCTCAACATGAGCCACACTTCCTATAGATAGCCTACTAAGAACATCGACTACAACATTGGCCCTGCTGGGATGATATTGAAATTGATTAAACACGCTGCCAATAAAAAATTACCTCTTATTATAATGTGTGCTTTTGGGGGGGGCATGCAAGAAGGAAGTTTGGGCTTGATGTAAATGGCTAAAATCTCGTCTGCTTTATATGATTATCAATTACATAAAAAAATATTTTATGTATCAATCCTTACATCTCCGACAACTAGTGGAGTGATAGCTAGTTTTGGTATGTTGGAGATACCATATTCCGAACCAATGCCTACATTGCATTTGCAGGTAAAAGAGTAATTGAACAAACACTGAATAAAATAGTACCCAAAGGTTCACAAGCAGCTGGATACTTATTCCATAAGGGTTTATTCGACCTGATTGTACCATGTACTCTTTTAAAAAGTGTTTTGACTGAGTTATTTAAGCTCCACGCCTTTTTTCCTTTGAATCAAAAGTAAAGCAAAATCAAGTAGAGCACTAGGTTCAATTATTTTTTTTGTGTCATGTCATAGTCCTTAAGGAGTTCCAACCATCTCCTTTGCCTCAAGTTGAGATCCCTTTTGGGTGAACACATATTGTAAACTCTTGTAATCAGTGAAAACATCAACATGCACCCCATACAAATAGTCCCTCCAAATTTTCAAGGCAAATACCACCGCCACTAACTCAAGGTCATAAGTCAGGTAATTACGATCATACACTTTCAATTGCCTTGATGCATATGCTATTACCCTACTATGATGCATAAGTACACAACCCAATCCAATCCGAGAAACATCACAATAAACAACAAACCCATCCAAACCATTTGATAAAGTCAAAATAGGAGACGATGTAAGCCAATCCTTCAAGGTTTGAAAACTCTTCTCGCATTCATCCGACCACACAAAATTAACCTTCTTTATGGTCAATTTAGTCAATGAAGATGCAATAGATGAGAGACCTTCAACAAACCTCCTGTAATAGCTAACCAACCCAAGAAAACTTTGAATGTCCGAAGGATTCAATGGTCTAGGCAAATTTTTCATGGCCTCAGTCTTCTTTGGGTCAACCTTAATACTATCATCGGACACCACATGACCAAGAAAAGCTACTTCACCTAACCAAAACTTACATTTGCTAAACTTAGCCTACAACTTCTTCTCCCTCAAGGTTTGAAGAACCAACCTCAAATGATCCATATGCTCCCGGTCACTTCGGGAATAGATGAGAATATCATCAATGAAGACAACCACAGAACTATCAAGGAATGACTTGAACACTAGGTTCATAAGATCCATAAACACAGCTGGAGCATTAGTTAGACCAAACGACATCACCACAAATTCAAAGTGCCCATACCTAGTTTGAAAAGTCATCTTCGAAATATCACACTTTCTAACTTTCAACTGATGATACCCGAAATGGAGGTCAATCTTTGAGAAGTGGGTAGCCCCTTGAAGCTGGTCGAACAGGTCATTGATCCTAGGCAACAGATACTTATTCTTGATGGTCACCTTATTCAATTGCCTATAATAAATACACATCCAAAGAGATCCATCTTTTTTTCTTACAAATAACACCGGAGCACCCCATGGAGATATACTTGGCCTAATGAAGCCTTTCTCCAACAAATCCTTCAACTAATCTTTTAACTCTTTCAACTCAATCAGTGCCATATGTAAAAGAGAAATAGAGATAGGTTGAGTATCCGAGAGAAGATCAATAAAACTTTCAACTGATCCTTTGACTCCTTCAATTCTGCCGGTGCCATACGATAAGGGGAATAGAGATAGATTGAGTATTTGGGAGAAGATCTATGCCAAAATCTACTTCCCTTATAGGAGGAATATCGAGAAAGTCTTCTGGGAACACATCTGGAAACTCATTAACTAGCGAAACTGACTCATGGGTAGGTGATTTAGACTCCACATCCTTGACCCTCACAATATGATAAATACACCCTTTGGAGATCATCTTTTGGGCCTTAAGGTAGGAAATGAACTGACTTTTAATAGCTGACACTACAAGAAAAGTGCTAATTACCCGAGGATTTTTATAGGGATAATATAATGAAATCCCCAAGTAATTTGATTACCTGCAAATTTTCTTGCCAATTCAAATCTGATGGAAAAACCTTTGTAGGTAATTATTACTTGCGAATTTAGAAAATCACTAGGTAATTTAGTTGCAGAAATAAATCCGCAAGTATGTTATTTGTGGATTTATTTACGATTAACTATCAAAATTCTGTAAGAATTAATTGGTAGAATTTCATGTGAAAATGAATTTGCATGTGGATCTTTATGGAAAAAATTTGCAAGTTATTCCCGATGAAGATCCCCAAGTAAAATTGAAGGAAATTTGGAGGTAAAAATTTCTAATTACCAAAAGAAAATTTCTTGCTGATATTTATGAAACTATTTCGCAAGAAAATTCCTATGAAATACCCTAAGTAAATTCGCAACAAAAAATTTAGGAATATTTAGCATATACATCTCCATGAAAATTCCCAACTAATAATTCACATGTAAATTACTAGAAACAATTCATAATTAGAGAAAAATCTATTCAAAACCTCCACTAATTTCAAAAACATCATCCAACATAAGTCTAATGTAGATCATTACAACTGATAATTAAAAAACATAATTCATAATTAAATATCCACTTCAACTGTATGATTCTTAAATGGTCCAAAACAAAATATCCCAAACTTGAATCCTCAAAAATAATACCATTCATCATAGATCAGAATCACTTTCATTCATGTTACTAGGGCCAGAATCACTTTCATTCCCGATGTCAGAATCATCATCACTTTCATCCTCACCAACTTGGTTGTCTTTTTCATGAGATGATTATTCATTTGAAGATGATTTCCTGTATATATACTTCTTCAACAAGTCTAATTCCTTCCTCATCCTTTTATATTTTGCATTTGAAGAATTCACTTGAGACATAATCATCTCATCAATTTCTTCTGGCAAGGTCGATATTGGTTTCATAGATACCTTTACAATTCGACCGAGGGAGTCAAGACCTTTGACTCTTCCTTTTTTCTTTCCACCAACAAATTGCACCTAGATATCTATTTCACTTAATTGAGAAGACCGACTAGCTGAATTACTTTCTCCTTCCATAGCTGATGCACTTTTTGCAACTAATATTTCTTGTTTCTTTCTTTCAAACTCATGCTGCATAAGAATAAGTTATATCCAACCATGTATAGTGTCGATAGAAAATATATTATTAGCATAAACTTTAGTAGATTCTAGTATGAAATACAAACACATCAAACAATAAATTAAAAACAACATGTGTTAGCATATAAAATATCTTAAACTCAAAAGTTAAAAGCAGTGATTTAGTTCATAAGAAAATTATCATATAAAGCAAAGAGCCCAATCTGGGGCGTAAAAAAGACCAAGGGTCGTGGTCCACTCCGTAAAGAGGAGCACGTTTTGGACAGTTTCTATGACAAGTTAAGCATCAAGGAAGCCCAATCTTGGGCATGAAAAAGACCAAGGGTCGTGGTCCTGTCCATGAAGCATCATGCGACTGGAAATCCAAGACCAATTAGGATTCCTTTCCTAGTCCAATTAGGCTTACTTTTTTCTACTCATTTTAGGAGAGTTTTAGCATTATAAATAGAACTTAAATTTTATTTCTAAGACACATCTTGTAGCCCACGACTTGGGGCTGCTAAGACACAAATTTTACATCAATTTTCCAGTTTTCTTCTCTTAAAAATGTAGCTAGATAGTGAGCAACTTTCCAGCAACTTTAGTTGCTCGTCTTGATTATCGTTTTGGGTTTAGATCAAGTGTTCGTCTCCAGATTCTTCGTGTGACTTAAACAATTGATTTAATCTCTATTGTAAGTGATTTAACCATGTATATTAGCCCTAACAAGACTAGACACAAACAAAAATGAAAATCAGGATTTTATCCTAATTATAGACCTTATCAAGTTTATGCTGACCATCTAATTCAAAACTCTGTTAAGCAGGGTTTCTTAATATCAAATCACTAATGCAATCTAATGAATAATACACAACTCAGATTCGAGAAATTAGTAGGAATCAAGCAACTTAAATGGGCCAACATGCTCATAATCCAACTCATAGCATTAACAATATTCACACCCAAATAGAGAAAGGCAACTTTCTTCCAATTAAGCTAAGTTATCGAGGGATATTTATTGCAAGTCAAAACAAAAAATAAGAAGAGCAACCCAAAAGGAAAGAAGAGCATGAGGGGCAATAACACACCAATACTAAGAACTCAAATTCTCATCCTGACAAACGACCAATCTTTTAAGGCATCTCTTTTAGTAACCATCCTCTCACATTCTTCTTTTCTTTTTATGTAGGGGTAATTTCATTTTCATTCCCTCGATATGACCATGTGTGAAATAACTTGACAATCTAATGAATCCCTAAAATTGAACGACACAAAGTGAGCTAGAATAGGGCGACTGATCCAGGTAGCGACAGACTCTAATAAAAAAAAAAACAACACATACGCTATAAATACATATCGACAAGCCTTTCTTTATGATCATATGGATCACAATTCGTGAATTTTCTTTCATAGGTGTAGATTGTAGTCTAACCAGCATTCTAACTTTAGAGGACTGAGAGTCAATCTTTTGATCCTCCTTATGTCTACTCTTGTTTTTCAAGTTAAGTTTTCCAGTTAGTTGGTACAAATATTGAAGATCAGTTGACACTAGATATGAGAAGTTTTCGATTGAGGCTCTTGATCGTGTTCCGAAGTCATTTTAGGATACTGTTTTCTATCCTATTGATGTTTCGATATCCCCAATTAAGGTGACTCTATACTCAGGTTGTAATTCGCAAGTTACATAGAGAGGATGGGGATTTTACAAAAGGGATTTATGAGACATTGGCAATAAGTTAAAATTCAAAGAGCAGAACATCAAAATAACAATGAACAACAATGACAGCCATTTGGATGGCTGGTATGCCAAAATAACAAGGAAAAAACAACGATAAAGCTGCTTGTATACAGTTCACTGTGTGCTATGTTGCTCAGACTCTTCTCAAATATCAGTGGGTGTATGCGGATTCTCCAAAAGTAGCATATTTTTGAAGAATCCGACATGGGTACAGTGTCGAAAGTAAAGAATGTGCACAACTTAGACTGTGAGATCTTCCTTGGATACTATCTAACTAAAACAGAACTTAAATAGATAGACAAGCAGTGCTTGGCCTAAGGTTGCTCCTTTCAAGATTTCATTTCGTACTTGGAGAGCTATTCAAGACAAATTAACGAAGGAAGGAAGAATGACAAAAAAACTTGAAATGACATTGAGCCAATATATCACAACTACAATAATAATGCACAAGATCCTAGTATGGAGCTTAGGTGAACATGTTAGGAAGCTTCAGAGCTTTCAGTCGCAAATTACTCTACTAAACTGACTTCAAAAAGAAAAACAAGTATGGACAGAGGCTACTTATCTTTTAAAAACAATATAAAATGTTACAATGAACTAGTAGATACTGAGAATAGATTCTGAAATCGAATAAGCAACTAGCAAATAAATTAAGTGAACACTTACATAAGTGGATTCAACTTACTCATTTACCCAACTTTTATCACTTTTCTTGTGATGAGTTTGAAAATAAAATTCTGAAATTGAAGGTTCTTGTCAGTAGCTTCTTTCTATATTCAGAAAGAGATATGTATGTTATGAACACTGAATACAATATTATTTTTTGGAAAGAAATATATTTAAAATGATTTCTAATTACCATTCTCTTATAGATCACTCGATGAGGTACACAACCACCTGTATGAAGTGATGCATCAACATTTGAGTCACGATTTCTTTTATTTTGTTCAGACTTTTTCTTGAATTTATAAGACTCCCAGTCCTCTTTCATCTCCTTGAAAACTGCATCCCCCATCCATTGTGGTTTTAGAGGAAAGTCTTTTCTAACATCTTGAAAATGTTGAGTCATTTTAGAAGATGCTCTTTTATTAAAATTAGACCATATAGCATTATTATGATGAAGAAGCCATTTAAATATTTTCTGTATACATCAAATGTAATCTCGTATTAGTCATACATTCTTGCACTTGTATTTAAATATGAACCATAATCATAAACTTTTGTACCTTGAATTCTTCAAACCACATCTCATGAATAGATCTTGGATACTTCTTCCAGGAAGGTTTAGCCAATTCAAATTTACTACAAATGCAACTAGCAATGCCATCAATCATTACCTTGTGAGGATCAAACCTACATAAAATACACAGTAGTTGTCAAATGTGTACACAAACAAATAGTTTACCTAAATATATAATTTATTTATAAGTTTGTCCTATTACCCATCCTCTTCAGGTACGATCCATATTTAATACTCATCATCTACATTATCAACTATACTAAATGAGATGGCTGGAGTCCTATTAGCTGGTGGTGACATTACTGGTTCAGGTTCATGGTTTGTAGGTTGAGGCTGATTAGATTGAGGTTGAGATTCAATATTAGGAGGCTGGGGTTGATTGATCCCAAGACTATACTGAGGTAAAGGAGACTCATTTATATGGATTGGACTAGTATGAGAATGGAGGAGTTGTGATGGTAT
This sequence comes from Solanum virginianum, assembly GCA_000787875.1. NCBI lineage: Eukaryota > Viridiplantae > Streptophyta > Magnoliopsida > Solanales > Solanaceae > Solanum > Solanum virginianum. The sequence goes on from DF363132.1 coordinate 23,238, forward strand.
TATGGGAGGCACAACATTGTTACAAGGCTGTGATCAGTTGACTTTAGAGTTAGGTTGATGTGAGTAAGAGCTACTGACATGAAGTGAACTGGTGTGAGATTGAAGGGATCGTAATGAAATTATGGAAGGCAATTGAACTATTTTTCGCTCTGCTATCTGTGTCTTTTTTTACTTGACTTTCCTCCTTTCCCATTAGGTTGTCCACCTTTTTTAGATCCTACACCTGACATCTGCAACAAATAAACAACAATAAAATAATTTATTAGTGATGCAATTGATGAACAACACATGTAAGTCTAATGATAAGCATTCTGGCTAACTTCTATTTATACTCACATGTAGAGAATAATAGTTTACAGTTATTTACAATGTCCTTTCAAAAACTCTATATACAATATTCAACAAAAAAAAAGGCCAAAATCACTGTAAGTTCAACAAAATATAGCATTGTACATTTGCAAAACAAATCGATAAACTAATGTTCTCAATCCTCCTCATCTTTGTCTTCTTCCTCTTTTTGGGTATGAAAGTGACCTGATGAACCATCATTATCAGAAAAATGTTCATCTTCGCTTGTTGCATTCTCCTCCTCCTTATTTTTGTCACTTGATGTCTCCTCATCCCCTTCCTCTTCATCACCCGACATCTCCTCATTACTTTTCTCTTCTTTAGTTGATATTTCCTCATCTCCTTCTTCAATTGAATCATCTTCATTTTCATTGACAATGAATTGAAAACTACTTCCATCAACCTCTTCACCATCAACTTGGTCATCTCATACAGAATCAATTGAGTCGTCCTCTATACGTGCACTAACACGTGATTGTTCCTCTTGGTAAGCAACTTCCAAATTATATCTTGTATCTATAGCTCCTCTTGGTTTGTCTTTATAACTATCCACCAATCAGCCTTGTTTCCTTTATTTTCAGGATGATTTGCATAATAAACTTGAGTTGTCGTTAGGGGAAAGATAAAATGGTCAAATTTAGAGTATCTTCCCTTTTTTCAAACTTCAACAATACCAAATTGACTATCAACTTCCATGCCATATTTAGAGGGATCAGTCACAATCAAATAGAACTAACTTCATAGATAATGTCATTGGCCATTCTAATTCGATAATCTCCTTAAGAATACCATAATATTCACTTATTGTACCATCTTGTCTGATTTGGAGACTCTTCTACATTAGGCTCAATATGATGATCAAATTCTATACCCGCAGCATCATAGACCATACCTTGATATCTATTAACATGTGCAGATTCTTTCTGTAGAATGTTACTTTGCCTGCTTGAAGGTATGCCAAAGTTACACCCTTGATGACTATTTGAAGCACCTGAATGGACATGCTCATTCAAATTAATTGAAGGATCTTCCTCTCCGTGTACGTCCAGTACCAATATCTTTGTGTGAATCCTTTTTTGAAAACATGTTCATTGACTTCATCTTGTGTGAAGTACTTCATGTTTTCACAAATTTTACAAGGACACCTTATGACTTTCTTAGATAAGTATTCTGGTTGACTACAAGAAAATTTAATGAACTCTTCCATGCCCTTTATAAATTCATCTGTATATGTCACTCGGCCAGGAAGAAGTCTATTTACCATCCATTTTTGATGTTCTGGGATATTCATATTCTGAGCCAAAAGATAAAGTACATATTTATATTTAATCAATAATATAACTCAGACACTAAACAATTTCTGTTTAAATTAAATTTTTACTCTTTCAGCAAAAAAAATATACTTGGAATAATTTTTCAATGAAATAGGATACACCTATACTTCAAGTAAAAAATTTAAAAAGAATTGAGAGATATGAAGCACAATCGGCCTCTCTACCTTAAGAAGATGAATTTAGTATCATAACATCATAAAATTATTCAAGCAACTATTAGAGATGAGGAAGAAAAAAACTTCACAAAGCTATTCGGCCAATAATTTTTTTGAAATTCTAACACTACTTTTTTTTTTTAAGAAAAAGGAGTCAAAATATATAAGCAAAAAATCAAGTAAAACTAATTCTACAGAATTCAGTTACAACTCAAATTAATCAAAGTTCTTATTATGAATTCCAAATCTATAGAAGTAGAAACTTTGATCAAGGTTAAAACGTTACATAGAAAAGATTTTACTCTAAACAATAACAAAAAGAAGAACAAATACCCAGTTCAACTGGCTTTATCAATTGGTTGCTGAAATTCTAATACATCAATTATTAACACAAAAAGTATTCAACAATCAGTGGTTTAATAGTCAGTAAGGTGGAAAAACTTAATGAATCATTAGAGAAGAAGAAGAAAACAGATTGGCTGCAAAATTAGAGTACCAAAATTGAATGTCTACTAATTATAAATATCAAAGATTTTGTAGTTTGCACATTTACCTTTGATTTTGGGAAAATATGGAGCAAATAAAACTTTGATTTTGGATTTTCTTCCTTGCCTTCTTAGAGATTTGACAGACGCATAAGGAGGACTTGAAGTGTAGTTGAAGAGTCTTTGAGGGAATGAGCTGTCAATTGGGGGAACTGAAGGAGGGAAATTCAGCTTCTAATATTTTTGCCTAATATACTTGTCTCATAATTACTTATTTATTTTTTATTAACTTTTATGTATATTTTCATTCATATATGTAAAATGTTTTTAAAATATAAAAACCTCAAATAAATTACTTGTAGTATTGAGGGAAAAACATTACTTGTAATATTATATAGTGAAAATATATTTAAAAAAATATTGAAAGTTTAGAGCATAAGGTTATAAAGGGTCATTTAGTTAGGAACAAGCTTTCGTGGGATTAACTATCCTGAAAAATATATTTAAAAAAATGTTAAGTTTAGAGCATAAGGTTATAAAGGGTTATTTAGTTAGGAACAAGCTTTCGTGGGATTAACTATCTCAGAATCATGTAAATAATTTTAACACTACCTAATATATATATCTGATCAAATACAAAATAAAATAATTTTTTATGTTATCTCGAGATTATTATACCCTATATCTCAGACCAAATAACTCCTAATACATGTATATTGAAGTATATTGTATTGAAGCGATATGCCTTACAATTGTATTGAAACTAACCAATTGAAAAGCTCTATTTGAGCCCTTCTCTATATCTTAAAATAATGAATTTCCACCTTCTTAATTTCTTGGTGATGAACATTCCTCGATATCAATAACGAGTCAAGGTTGATTCATTCTAATTAAAATGCATATCTTTTGTTGATTCCATGTGTCCGTCAGTTTAATGCTTAAATTATTTTTTATTTTATGTTTATTATTCTTCTATTATACCATTTATCTATTTAAATTATTGTTGATGTTACTAGTGTCCTTTTATATGATTTGTTATTTTTAAAATTATAATATTTAATTACCGCACAAATATTTTTAATTGAATAAGGAAATATTCCAAAAAATATAAATGTAAAGGTAAGTGCGAAAGGAAAAAAATCATATTTATAATTTGTTTTTCACTAAATCTATAGTTAATAACATCTGCATAAAAATTTTAAGTCACAAAAATTCTACGTAAATCCCCAAGAAATAACTTCCAGCTAAAATTCACAGCGACATATACAATTATCTAATATTTTCCCACTTAATAAATTTTGTAGCTAAATCCCCAAGTACAAGTCCCCAGTTAAATTCGCAACAAATAATTCCCAAATAAATTCCCAGATAATAAAATTTTCACATATATTTCCACCAAGATATCTCAATGTAAATCCAAAAGATAGATTACCTATGGATTTTTCTGTGGATTAAAAGATTATTTTTAAAAATATATATTTATTCATTTACCTACGGATTTACCTAGGGATAATATACCTGCCGATGCATTTTCCCAAGTAATATTGCAGGTACAAAATTTGCGCAATATGGCGCCAAATTAACATGCGAAATTTGTTGGGAAAATGTCATTCGCAACTAATATAGAACAATGTTGACGAATTTATATTTTTTTGCAAGTAATTTCACATGTATTTCCTGCAAAAAAACTTCCCTAGCTAAGATCCCCATGTAATTAACAGTTTTCTTGTAGTGGGAGTCACTACCCTTCCATTCAAGAACGGGCTCATCTGAAGGTTGGAACTTGACCATCCGGGTTCTACAATCTATAGAGGCATACGATGCATCCAACCAATCCATTCCAAGAATCACATCAAAATTAAATATCTCAAATTCCACAAAATCACATGCGAAGACTTTTTGCAACATAGAAACAGGACAACCACAATAAACCCTATATGCAATAACAGATTCATCTACAGGAGTATAAACTAAAAAGGGGTCCATCGATATTTTTGGACTCAAACCAAACTTAACAGCCAAAAGAGGAGTCACAAAAGAAAAATTTGCACCCGGGTCAAGCAAAGCATAAGCATCAAATTTAAAGACTTTTAACATACCTATCACAATATCTGGAGCCTCCTCAACCTCTTGACGGGCATGAAGAGCATAGAACCTGTTGTTTCTTGGTGCAACACCTTCTGGAGTTCTTTGCTGGCCTTGCCCCACCTTCAGCCACCTGGCCTTGACCTCTTTGAGCATTCTTAGGACAATCAACAACTTTTTTGTTTTTATCACCACATCTATAGCATGCACCTAAATCCTTCCAACAAGAAAACAAGTGATTCTTCCCACACCTGTCACACCTGGATAACCATGGTCCACCAACCCCTGGTGCCTTAGGAGAAGGCACTTTAGCATAGCCACCTGAGCATTGGAACCTTAGCCCTGTTGGAAGCGACCAAAACCACCACCCCGAGAGCCGGAGAACCCACCATCAAAATGGGTCATCTTAGGATCATATACTCTCCTCTCCTTGAGTTTCTCCCCTTCAATTTGTTCTGTATATACCATGAGCCTAGATATATCCATATCTTGAATAAGCATCATTGTACGACACTCTTTTATAAGCAAATCAGAGATACCAGAAATGAACTTATCCATTCTTGCATGAGGGTTAGCCACAAGTGTCAGTGCATACTTGGAGAGCTTAGTGAACTTGAGGGCATAGTCCCTTACACTCATATCCCCTTGCTTGAGGTTGATAAATTCAGTCATCTTGGCTTCCCTAAGCTCGAGTGGAAGAAACAATCTAGAAAGGGCAAGGCAAGCTTGAACTCTTTCCAATTGACAGCATTACCACAAACCCTCTCCATAGACCATTGGGTGTACCACCCCTGAGCTGCACCTTTCAATTGATAGGCATCCAATTCAGCATTCTCCTCAGAAGTGACACCCATAATAGTTAATACTTTAGTGAGTTCATCAATGAATTCCTGAGCATCCTTATCAACTTTTGACCCATAGAACTCCGGAGGGTTCATCCGGGTGAAATGCCTCACCCTAGAGGCCGGAGTGGGATCCCTAGAAAGATTAGCCTACCTAGTTTGAGAAGTTACCACCTGGGCAAGCATAACAAAGGCTGTCCATTAGAGATAGGCTCATCCATAGGCCCTTGAGGTGCTTGACCCTCATTAGCTGGGGCTGCTTTGGGAGCTCTTTCTCGAGGCATCTTCTATAATAGAGCAAGGACACCATCAAGATAAGGAAACCAAACATACAAATCATAGCATGACATAAGGCATGAAGAAATGAGACAATTCCTAGAACGTCTTTGTAGCCTCCCACTTATAGGCGTGGTGCACTTCACACCCATAAATAGGACTCTACTTACGTGGTATGTTGGACTTAGAAGACCATTTATAAACCTAGTGCTTAGATACCAAGCTTGTCACGACCTGAACCTAGGGTCTAGGAGTGACATGATGAATGGGAACCCGAGGGTCCCCAAACAAGCCTTGTAGTATCCATATTCACATCATCAGTTTGAAAGCGTATTCGAATAGTAAACATATAATTCTAAGGGATAGGAGAATTGGACTCATGCTACAGGGATATCATAGGGAATGAGGGTAACATGAATTCACAAAATACGTAGCACATAAATACTAAGGGGCGGGTAAGTATGACTCACTCTATGGGGTACTTCGGGACTTAAGATCTTTCATTTCATACAAGTAATCATATCACAAAGCTCAGAAACAAATTGTATGACAATAATCAATAGGTAGACAAAGCATAACCTCCCAACACAACACTTAACATATAATCGAAGAGGAATTTACCAGATGTCAAATAATGTCTTTAAACATAAGATAAGTCAGGGACCAAGACATACCCCAAGCTCACCCTCAAAGTAAGTAAAATAGATAAAAGCACCAAAGGTAGAAGGAATGATAGTTTGTCTTTGGAAGATAGGACTCACCATAACAAACAAAACTTGAGATCCGGGTTAGACGTCGTACGGTGGATGAATGTACTACTTGGTCCCTACATGGTGAGATCATGTACGTAAAAGTATGCGTTAGTACGTTTGAATGTACTAAATATGCAAGATGCAATACATATGACTTACCAAACCCGCATTCAATGTTAGATGACAAGGGCACATAATATAGAAATAAGTATATATCCAAAAAAGAGTGGTATAACAATATGCCATGAAATCAATGATGCATGAAGTGTAATAATGCTCATATATAGTGGAGATGAGACCTTAACCGATATCTCAAACTCATGCGAGCTATTACATGATTTGCCCAATATTGACCTCTCATCGGGTTAGAGAAGATTACTTACCAAAGGTAATCTACACATACCTTACAACCCGGTCATTTCGTATGTGGTGCCCACCTTCCTTATGACCTGGTCATTTCGGAAGGATTTCCATTATTATTTCATATCATATCAATAAATGAATAGCCATCCTTTATGACCCGGTCATTTCGATGATGACTACCATTCCTATGATGACACATAGTTCAAGAAAAAGGAGAGGACCCTTTGGGATAGTACTGACACCACTAATCCATCGGTGTTAAGTCAAACATCCCACGGTAATACTTATATATACATGATTTCAAAAGAGGCAAGTTATTTCAATGCATAATTGAGATTAAAAGCCAAGCACTTCTCATAATCATTCATACACGGTCCAAAAATCCAAATCATAGTTCAATATCATATTTCTCATGCATAGGAAGTGCAAGCACCTAATATGCTCAAACAGCCAATAACAATAGACATTTATGTGATCACATTCTTTTCATAACCAATATGTAGGCTTAACTCATCGAAATTCATTTCATAAAAACATCTGTGAGCTTAACCCATAGAAAATTTCATAAATTCAATGCTCATGAATGCACATGCTATGCATGAAATGAGAATAGCAATTGGTAATATACCCGTCCGTGAACCAAACACTTTGAAAAAAATCACTTGACGAAGGTCCGGAATGATAAACCCATACTTAGAAAAATTTGGCATCAATTACACGAAGGGCTTCATGGGCCATGTGAGATCACATGGTCTATGTGACTTCCCATACCCCCACATTTGGAAAAAATAAAATTTTCTACGGCAAAGTTCCAAGACGATGATTAAACACTTAGAAAAAATTTCACTCCGAAAGCTATACGGAAGGCCTCATGGCCCGTAAGACAGCACACGATTTGTGTGGGTGGCCGTGTCCCTTCACTTAGTCCCAAATGGTGGGACTCCAAGCCTAAGGACACCACACGACCCTCTACACGGGCCGTGTAAGTCTGTGAAGTGTTACACGGCCTGTGTGGGGTCCAAGTGTGGCGTGCCTTAGTTTGAAACTCCACACCAAGGGCCAACACCAAATTTTGAGGCCAAGGGTCACCCCAAGGAGGCCCTACACGGGCTGTGTGCCCTCACACGGACCGTGAGGGCTCCCATGGTGCGTCACTTTTGTCCAAAACTTCTTGAAATTGAAATTTTCGAGCTCCAACGAGGCCGCACAACGTCCGGGTCCTTACATTTTGGGTCCTAATTTTAGTAATAAATATGATAAAATTGTTTATTCTAGAACATATATGTCTTGACATTGAATTTGATTTCTTTTTCCATAAGTTGTTAACTCGGGATCGGACCACATTTATTTTGGCATTAATGTTTAATTTCTTGTTCCATGAGTTGTTAAGTTGATTTTTGAATCTATTTTTTTTTAATTTTTGACAATTAGTTTGTGTGACTATATTCCTACATTGATGATATCTTCATTGATTTTAGTTCTTGTTTAAGCAGGATGTGAGATATTTTTCTTTCATTATCCTTGAAGAGTTAAGTTAGTGTAGAATTTCCTGTTTGTTTGTATAGTAAAAAGAGTTAGGAAATTACACTCAATCTTACTGGGTAGCCTTCAAAATTAGGTAGAGTGAACATTTCAATTCCAATTGAATGTAATTAATGCATATATGAAACACACATTTATTTAACGCTAGAATGTGATGTCATATTAGCCAATATTGTCAAATAAGTATCTGTAAGTTTACTATACAGCAAGAAAAATATGATATCATATTCCTCAACATAAAGATAAACTTCATTCTATCCCTTTTGGTCCGGCTCCATATCATGACTTTTTGAAGATATGAAATGCCTAAAATTTTGATCATGACAAACAAGAAGTTAACTAACAACACAATTTCTTTAGGAAAAGTTTCATTCTTTCAACATAATAACAAAACAATAGGAATCTTAGAAATTGGTGAACAACTTAGTTCAAATTTGTCAATAGGTGGGTGACCTGTCTTTATATTATTTAGGTTGTATTTGATATAATATCTCTTTATTTATGCATATCTAACTTTTTGCATTTTCTTAGTGGCTACCAAACTTCAACAGTCATCAAAATTTAAAAAACACCCTTTTGCTCGGCCTTTTTTTGGCAATTAAAGGAACATTTTATTAATTCCCAAGTAAGCATTTTACAAAAAGGAGGATGAATTAACCAATTCAATCATTTCTGGTCTCATCCGGTAGAAACCAAAAAATAAAAAACGCATTTAACTACTCATTCGTCAACCTCCTATTGTTCGTACTTCTTGCGCATAGTGTTAGTTTCATCTGGGCATGAAGAATGCGCCTATTTCTTTTCGGCAGTACATCATTACTAGACTATTTTTAAGTCCTTGGATCTAGCCTTCATACAATTAAAGAAATGTATAGTATTTTCCATTATCCAATGAGCTCTGCTTCTTCTAAATATTCATCCATTTCTTGTCATTTCTACTGCCCTTTCTATATACTTTTGAATGAAGTATGAATTACATTGTACTTGAATCTAATCTAGTCTCTCCCTTGCATTTGTAATTCTATTATCCAGGTTGCCTATTATAGAGTTTTTTCACATAATTTCAATTTAATTGAAAGTCTAAATATGTGGGTCCCCTGAACTTGTTATTGCCAGCTATGCTCATGAGGAACCTAAATAGTTGTGATGATTTCAATATGGATTGGGGAGTGATTTAACAAGTGCTTTTTTTGGAATTGAGCAGTGATATGGTCATATTGTGACATCCATGCCTCATTACATAATGTCTTGTCTATTTTGCTCCAAATATGCCCATTAATCTTCTAAGTAAATACTCTTCCAATAGCTTCATATCGCATATTTCTCATGCATAGGAAGTGCAAGCATATCAATAACTTGCTGGAAGTCTCTAGTTTCACTTTCATTTACTGATTAGACTCCTTTCTATCTTCTAGTGATAATCCAGAGTTAATGACTCCATATATTATCATGACCCAAACTAGGTCCTAGATCGGGACCACGAAGAACCCCAACCAAACTATCTCAGCATATTATTAAGCATACATAAGCTAAGAAGCATCAGGATAATTAACAATAAAGTGAAATAATCTAGGAAATTATATTAAGAAAGAACAACCTTGTTTTGAAAGTAAAAGATGACATGAACTCTATTACATCCAGCATGTCTCTATTAACTAACATAGGTGGGGGATTAGGACAAGTTCTTAATTCTCCCTCAAAGTAGAGTAAGGAAATAGTTTTAAACAACACCACCATAGACCAAGTATCTATAAAAGCAAGATAGGTTGGTCTTTGGAACATGAGGACTCACCAATCATTCTTTAACAATCTCCAAGCTAGCCACAAGAATGGAAAGTAGGATGATCGTCCTCCCCTACATAATAAATAATGTAGGCAAAGAAATATGTATTAGTACTTTGAATGTACTAAATATGTTAGCAATTGAAGATGTCATCAATCATGATATGCAATTGACCAAGTAAATAGCATAACAAAAAGTTAATTAACTGCATAAAAAATCATGAAAATGGTCAAAGCATAAAGGAAGTCATCACAAAAATAACTTAAAATCATAAATCATATATTACAAAAAATCATGTATGCGGGGGATACCAAACTACAACCAACAATAAGACCATGTAAGCTATTACATGGAATTTTGACATTTTTTTATACACAAAAGAAATCTATTTGCCAAGGTAAACTCTACTCTCTTAAGAGAGTGTCATGAATATGTGTCGTGGATCCATTAGCTAGGCCATATTGTCAATAATCCTAAGATGACATGTAATTATGAGACTAGAGATTGTTACCAAGGACCTCTTAAGTCAAATCCTCACCTCAAAGTTCACTCGGTGCTAAGTCGAAATTCGATGGAATACTTGTCAAAAAATCATAAGGCTTGCTATATAGGAAGGTGATCAATAACTGCCAATCCTAGTCATAACAACTTATTCATATATTAGCTTATTTTCATGTGATTTATGTAATGTGGGTGTAGTCCTTCCATTATTACGAATTCTGCCTCATAAGAGTGTTGTTGGGTCTTTAAGTAATCTTTTTTACAAGCTTGCTTGAAAGACTTGTCAATTCATAATCATAGCTTGTGATGCAAACTAGGGTAAAAGTATAAGTTCACAATTAATCAACTTAAAATCATGTAATTGGAATGAATTCATGCACAATCATGTAAAATAACATCAACTGAAGCATAATAGAGAGAACCCATAATTTATTTCATAAACCTTAAATAGCATATAAGAGAATTCACATCAAAATCCTTGAAATCATGTAATCAACAATTCGTACATAATTAGAATAATAATCATAATGTAAATCATAATTCATGCAATTGTTATTAAAATCAGGAAAACCCAAAAAAATCATACTTGAAATTGGTAGGAGAAACTAGAAATTTGTTAGGCTCTATAGATGAAAGGTACTCATGGATGAATACCCATACACCTTAGATGAAAATACTTCAAGAAAGCTGAAGATTGAATGGTAGAGCTTGAAACCCTAGCTCAATGGAGGAGAAGATCTTTGGAGTGGAAATACTTGAGATAATTTGGTGACTTTTGAGAGTTTGGGTGAGAATAAAGTAATTTGTGAGGGGAGGGATAGTACTAGGTAGATATAGGACCAAAATGACATAGTTTAAGGTTAGAAAGGTAGGAAAAGATCAAAATACCCTAAATTAATTTATGCTGGATAGGATATATGAGACCCACCTACGGTCTGTAGTTTATTCGTAGGTCATTGCCTAAAAGCATCACCATTTTCCCTCAGGCCAAAGAAGATCCTATACACACAAGACGAGGACATAATTTCCAAGGATCTCTTTGACACTTACTCTCCCAAATAAGAAATGACATGTAAGCTTCAACCCATAGACTTGCCCTTATTCTCAATCAGAGTTAATTCAATTTTATTCAGGCTAGGATCAGAAAGGACTTTATTCGAGTTGTAATGTAGGGTTAAGGATGGGTAGGATATCGTATGGATACAAATGACTCATCCCTTCTTGAACTTTACACTCACTCCTTATACTCATGGATCCTTTGATCCTCACTCTTTTTCTCTTCCAATTGACATCTTTTTGTCTTGGTTTTCTATCCTAGGTGTCTCCCTTTTTGCATCAATCTTTCAACAATTTTAGAGGGTCCTGTTTTTCAGGCAATTCTTTTTCAATTCATCTTTTTCTTCAACTATTTTGAATCTTTTTCTTTTTCTCATCAATGAAGGACTCCTCTCCTTTCTTTTCTTTTCTACTTTTTTTCTCAACTTTTACATGGGAGACACCCCCTTCTACCAACACCCCCAACTTTGGCCTTTGGCCATCACTTTGCTTACTTAAGCTTAAGGAGGGATTGATAAGGGACAAGACGGAATTGTCTTTCACAAGTAAAGGTCAAAGTTGCACTGTTACCAAAGAAATAATTAAGGCTCAAAAAGAGTTCACTAAGGGATCAACTTAATTTCATTGGAGGCTAATATTGTCAAGGTTGACTCAAAAGAAACCAAAGAAGGCCTAAGAACCTTTTCTAATTCGAAATCAGCCAAATCGCTCCTCAAAACAAACCCAACAAGTTCAAGGTGTTGCAAAACAAGCCTTCCATCCAAAGCTAACTCATTTGGCAAAATGGATTCACATTCAAACAGTGGTAATAAACATTCACAATTTTATGATCATCGCATATCCGAGCTCAACACTCACATAATCAACTCTAGATATATCAAATATATTCATGGATTATTTTTTCAAGAGAAGGACTAATCAGTGAGTTAGTACATGATCCTTGTCCATGACACCATCCGAATCAAAGATATGGACTAACAATACTTAGATTGCTAAGAACTAGAGATACAATTAGTACATTTGAATGACTTTTCACATATGCACGAGCTTACCACAAATTAAAGACATCATTCATAATTATTCATCTAGTCAACCCAAGAACAAAAACAATATTAAAATAACTACTAATCTATTGCAACCCAAAATAAAATTATATTTACAAACTAAAATTAAAATTGTCTCAAAATATCCATCAACAAAAACTAAAATAAGCATTGTCTCATCCAAACCATGAAAATAACTATAGCCAATCATCATCATGAAATATTTGGGACTTTCAAATAATCATCTCCTCCTAAAAAGAGAACATTGTCCTTAATGAGCAAGAACAACATCAAGAAAGCATAAAAGAAAGATATGAGTATTAGAATCCCCATGAATAAACCCAGTTTAGATATGGTGGTGGTGGGCTGAAGAAGTGGTTATGAGGGAATCAATGCCCACATCCTGCAGTGCACTCTCCAAATCAATCATCGGCCTCACGGGCTCGAGCTTATGTCCAGCCTTCGCCTTCTTCAGTAGCCAAGTTGAAGCGTTCAACGTCGGCCTACCTGAAGTACCAATCATGGACATGTCCTTGAGGGACTCCTTGTGTAATACCACTCATGCGACTCAGAAAATGCTCTATAATGTATTTCTTGAATATCTTAAAATTCAAGCATTATTTCACAAATCCGACTTCATGTTCTTATTTAGGAGGCAAAATTTTGTGAGAAAATGGTTACCCACAATGTATAGGTTTCCCGTGTTAGAAAATATTTCTTTTGGGAAACTGCACAAACCAGTAGGGTCTATGACAAGTCTGCTTCGCGGACTTGCCGCGCCATAGGTAAATTATCTTTAAAATGTTCTATTTTAGCTGAGGGCAATTGGGTATAATCCAACGCCCATATAGAAAACATTCTCTTATTATTTAGTCATTTTTAAGCCTAAAATCACACAAAAACTCTCTCAAAAATCCTCTCTAGCCTTCAACAAATTGTTCATCCAATTTCAAGGCTCTCAAGAATCTTCTTTGGATTTCAAGAACACAAGTGAAGGGCAAGGTTTTTTTCTCAATTTTTCTTCAAACCATTTCAAGACTTAAAGGTATGTGGGTTTGATTCTTGGTTTCCTTTCAACCAAAAAGTCCTCTTCGAAAGTTTAAATTTTGAATTATGAGTTTTCAATTTTTGATTTATGGGTAATTGCATATTTATTGATATTTGTTTAGATTATGGTTATTCATTAATTGCATATTTATTGATATTTGTTTAGATTATGGTTATTCATGCATTCTCATGGTTGTTTATAAATATTTATTAAGGTTTTATATGATTTGCATAAAACATTACGAATTTGCATGATTTAACCTAATCTATACTTTCAAACTTAGAACTCACTTATGGTTAATTTTCTGTTGATTCTATATTGATTAATTGATTATTTTAAGCTTGCTTATGATACAATTACATAATTTTAAGGTTATTTTACAAGTATCCAAATATGAAGTTGATTTATGAATTCTAGATATTTACCTTTATGATATGGACTTAAGTATATGAATTTAAACAAGAATGAAAACTATAAGTTTTGAAATGATATTAGGTGACTCAAGACCTACTCTGAATTATTCCGAGTTTATGTTCTGGAGCTATTCTTAAGTACAAACTGAATATATTTTAACAAGCTAAGACCTTCCAAATTAAGCTGAGTTTTGATTAATTTGATTATGCATTGTCCATTTTTGTGCGATTTTGACTTAGTACCGAATGAGTGAGGAGTGTGACGCCATCCAAGGGGTCTTATATAAAGCTTCTAAATCTCATAACTATGTGCCATTGTATGTTATTTTGATTTTGCCTTTTTAGGCCTTCTGACTAGTGGATCCATCTAATACTTTTATTTATGGAGTTTACCTTGACAAGTAGGCTCACTCTTTGGTCGATGTAGAGTATAACATCAATATTCAATATTATAGCTCATATGGTTTTGTCGCTTATGGTTTTATTACCGTACCTATTTGCTTATGTGCTTTCTTTGCATTATCATGATATTATATTACGCTTTATGTTAAAACTAATTATATTGTTAAAGTTTTAGAATTTGGGCATATCTGGTACATATTCTTTGTCATTGTATTTACTTGTTGCATTGCATACCTACATACTTAGTACATTCTAAAGTACTACCCACATTTTGCCGACATGCTTATAACTATATAGGGACAGGGATCTACCTTATCCTCCTCCTCGTGACTAGATTGATCGAGAATATTTTAAGCTTTTGGTAAGTTCCCACCCGCTGGGAACGGAGCCCTTATTTTCTAGCTTTACTTTTGATATCTCAAATACATTATGTATTTTTCTTATATGACTTTATATT
>DF363131.1:0-12713 GCA_000787875.1 Solanum virginianum
AGTAATGCTACATAGAGTCCCAATCTCCATTATATTTTACCGATGAGCTTAATTCGCTGCAAAGTTTTGGAAGTCCTTCCATAGAAGTTTAGGAACATAAGTGAATTTGAGTATAACATTCCACCCTCAAACTGATGGTCAAGCAGAATGCACCATCAGACACTTGAAGATATGTTGCGAGCTTGTGCATTGGACTTTAAAGGTAGTTGGGTAGACCACTTGCCACTTATTGAATTTGACTATACACTTATTGAATTTGCCTATAATAATAGCTACCACTCAAGTATCAAGATGGCACCTTATGAAGCTTTGCATGGAAGTAAATATAGGTCACCAATTGGATGGTTTGAAGTGGGTGAAACCACCTTGCTTGGGCCATATCTAGTATAACAGGATATGGAAAAAGTTAAGGTAAAACAATAGAGGCCAAAAACTACCCAAAGTCATCACAAATCATATACGGATGTTAGAAGAAGAGGACTGGAATTCTCAGTAGGGGATTGGGTATTTTTAAAGGTGTCTCCAATGAAAGGGGTTATGAGATTTGGTAAGGAAGGATAATTTAGCCCATGTTACATATGACCATATCAAATCATTAAGAAGTTCGGGCAGGTTATATATGAACTAGAGCTAGAAAACTGAGCCCACATTACATAGGACCATATCAAATTATTAAGAAGTTTGGGCATGTTGTATATGAACTTGAGCTACCCCAAGAGCTTTCAATGGTTCATCCAATTTTCCATGTCTCAATGCTTCGAAAATGCATAGGTGACCCATCCCGTATCATTCCTATTAAGGATGTGCAGATTACAAGAGATCTCACCTATAAAGAGGTACCTGTTGCTATTCTAGATCATCAATTTAAGAAGCTAAGGAATAAAGAAATAGCTTCAGTAAAGGTACTATAAACAAACCCGCAAACAGAAAAAATAACATGGGAGGCCGAGGATGCGATGAAATCAAAATACCCTTACTTATTTAAAGCTAAAGAGGAAGTCCAACATGCAAAGTTAGAGACACTAATCAGTATGTGTGATTGAATATTTAGTGTGTTGTCAAAAGTTTGTGTAAGTAAAGGTTTAAATTTGGTTAAGCTATCCAATTATGCTAACATTCAAGAATAATTGTTCCTAAGAGGGGGAGGATGTAATACCCCATACCTTACAATTCTAGTACTACATAAATGAAACATGATATGGCTTTTCAAATTAGCACCAATTTTTTTAAAAGTTCTTGAATCTCATGTTAGAGGGCAAAATGTGTGTCTAACGCTGAAGAGGGTCGAGTATCAATAAGTTTTAAGTGAAAATTGAGGAGATCATGAGCTTTAGTGGAGTCAGAGATGTGAGGTGTTTGTAGGACTTAGGAAGCAAGCAGGTGAGTCACCTACTTGATTAGCTTAAACTTCTAGCTAAATGAAGATGAGGCCCGACGTCGAATTAGCCCAATTTGGATTATGAATAAAGTCTGTGTTAAGGGTTTAACTTTAGTCCATGTATTAGCATTATAAATTGACTATACTGACAGCCCAAGATAAAGAATAAAAGGGCCCAAGTATAACACAACCCACTTGACTAATTGGGCCAAAACTAAGGAGAAAAGGGAAAAGTGGGCGTCCAAGGCCCAACAATTTGAACCCAATAAGGCCCAAGTGAAAGGGGTAAGAAGATGTATCACAAACTTATTAGAGTAAGGCTAAAAATGCCTTAGAAGGTTGGCCAAAGTCCCCCTTTAAAAATGGTTTAAAATAGCTCCCATAAGCCATATCAACTTGAACAAAAAATCAGATTGTTTGCAAGTTTTCGCTCCAATCTTTCTTGACTTTACAAGCAACCATAAGGGACTTTTAGGGTTCATAGAGAATCCCTACACCTTTAGGGTAAAGGTAAGTAAGAATAATTATGTTTTTAGTATGGTTTTCGTATGTAAAACAAGAGGCTAAGTTGATTATGCCATTGCTGAAATTGTTGGACAGCATATGTTCCAAAAGTTGTTGTGCATTTTCTTGTTTATTTGGAAGCTTTTCTCTTTTTGGTTGTATTGATTATGAAGGGAGGTTACTATTCTTAATCTTTATTGCTTCTACAATAATTTATAAATTCTGCTGCACCATTTTTACAGTCTGCAAAAGTGAGTTTTTGTGTGATATCGTAATTGTGCTCGTAATAGGAACTTGTGGGCTGATTGATTGAGGACTATTGTCTCACGTCCTCTACCTATTTTAAGGACTTTTTTTGAACTATTTGAGGACTGCTTTTATGCGTATATATGGTGGGGGCTGTTTGGTTAAAGTTGGAATTGTTGATGTCAAAATGTAGCAAAGGGATGTAACGTTATGCCGCCCATTTGTATGTTGTGTGTAATTATTATGTGTTGTGCTTTGTGGGCTGTTTTAAGGCTTTTAGGGCACTAAAATATGTTGTACATGATATGTATATGATAATATGTATTAGAAAATACGATTAGGGGCGGAAAGGTTGAAAGAATATGCTCAGGTTTATAATTATCCATTTGCTGCCCTATGTTGTTTTTAATGAGATTGGGCTGCCAAGATGCATCTATTGATTGCTAATGCTAGTTTTATCACCTACTATGCTATAAATAAATATTGAAGGAAAGGAAGTTTATCTCGAGGTAATAGCGAGGTCGTACAATGAGGTATGTAAGGCTACTTAATTTCGTATTACTCAGCATGAAATCTAGATTCTTCCTTGGCACATAAAGGCACTTACCAACTCCGACACAACTATTAACTATGTTTACACTATTTCACATATTCATATACTCCCATACATAGTCACCTTCAAATTTACATATGGCACATAAAGGCACTTACCAATTTTGACACAACTATTAACCGTGTCTCCACTCTTTCACATATTCATATGCTCTCTTATATAGTCACCTTCAAATCTACATACATAGGTGGATACCAAGTTACATAGGTTCTTGTTGCTAAATAGAGTTCACAAGTTGTTTCATCTCATACGCTTTTCATTATTTGTGTAACGTACTCTTTTCATTGTCGTATTGTCTTGTATAATTTTCTACATGTTGTATTCTACATATACAGCACTACAGCTCCAATATTGTGACCACCAAAGGAATCATCTCAAAGGTAATTAAAAGGTAAAGTTTATTGGATATTGATGGGTGGTAACCCGAGGGGTGGAAGAATCACCTAGCCAGGATCGATCCTATCATGGGGGATAGCCTAAGGAGTTAAAGGAAAAGCCTAGCAAGGGCTGATCCTAATATAGATTTACCATTGATCAGCTGGTCATTCGTATTATATGTTGTGCACAGATTCTACAATAAAGGTAAAGTAATAAAAAGAACATAAAGTATATGATCCCACAGTAATACTTTCCTTATCTAGAGGCTTTGTAAACTATGTAAATTAAAGTGTGATCATGTCTCATACTTTAGACAATCGTGGCCCCAACGGCCTAGTAATATGAATTTCCTTTTGACTTGTTATTACTGTTTACTTTCTTAAAGTCATGTTGAATGTAGAAATCCCTTATTATATGTATAGAAAGTGCATAGATATAGGTTGGTTCTCCCGAGCCATATTACCAATGGGTGCCAGTCCGCCTTAATGGGACTTTGGGCATGACAGTTGATATACTTTACCACCTTGGAAGGCAAATGTGGTAGCCGATACTCTGAGTCATAAGACAATCACGAATACTGGTGACCAGGCCATGGTAAGTCAAGGAGTGGATAAGGATCTATGATAATAAGCTAGTTTGGGAGTTCGCCTTCTTGAGACATCAAAGGAAGGGGTTGTGGTACATAATGCAGTAGTGTCTTCATTGGTAATGGACGTCAAAGAAAAATAGTTTGAGGATCTGGTTTTACGGAATCTTAAGGAAAAGGTGAGTGAGGGTATGATAAAGGACTTTGACCTTACATAAAATGGAGTACTGTATTGCCAAAATAGATTATGTGTGCCTTCTATTAATGAATTAAGAAAAAGAATAATGGAAGAAGCCCATCATTCCAGATATTCTATCAACCTAGGATCAACTAAGATGTACTATGACCTGGAGGGAATGTTTTGGTGGGAAGGCATGAAAAAAGGACCTTGCAGAATTTGTGACTCAGTGTCCAAATTGCCAGCAAGTGAAAGTAGAACACCAAAAGCCAGGAGGTTATATGCAATGTTGGAAGTGGGATATGATCAATATGGATTTTGTTACCGGTTTGCCTCGCTCATTTCAAAAGTTTGACTCCATATGGGCAATAGTTGATAGACTCACAAAGTTAGCGCACTTCTTGCCAGTCAGGAGTGATTATACAGCTAAAGAGTATGACATGCTATACCTTCATTATATCTTACCAAGGAGCTCAATTCACTGCAAAATTTTTGAAGTCCTTCCAAAGGAGTTTAGGGACACAAGTGAACTTAAGTACAACTTTTCATCCTCAAATAGCTCAATTCACTGCAAAATTTTTGAAGTCCTTCCAAAGGAGTTTAGGGACACAAGTGAATTTGACTACAACTTTCCACCCTCAAATAGACAATCAAGCAGAACAAACCATTCAGACACTTGAAGATATGTTGTGAGCTTATGCATTAGTTGGGTGGACCATTTGCCACTTACTGAATTAGCCTATAATAATAGCTACCACTCAAGTATCAAGATGGAACCTTATGAAGCTTTGTATGGAAGGAAATGTAGGTTTCCAATTGGATGGTTTGAAGTGAGTAAAACTACCTTACCTGGGTCAGATCTAGTATAGCAAGCTATGGAAAAAGATAGGGTAATACAGCAATAGCTAGAAATAGCCCAAAGTTGTCACAAATCATATGCAGATACTAGAAGAAGAGGACTGGAATTCTCAATAAGGGATTGGGTATTCTTAAAGATATCTCCAACGAAAGGGGTTATAAGATTTGGTATGAAAGTAAAATAGAGCCCACGTTACATAGGGCCATATAAAATTATTAAGAAGTTTGGGCAGGTTGCAAATTAACTAGAGCTACCCCAAGAGCTTTCAATGGTTCATCAAATTTTCCATGTCTTAATGCTTTGAAAATGAATAGGTGACCAATCCCGTATCACTCCTATTGAGGATGTGCAGGTTATAAAAGATCTCACCTATGAAGAGGTACCTATGGCTATTCTAGATCGTCATGTTAAGAAGTTAAGGAATAAAGAAATAGCTTCAATAAAGTTACTTTGGAGAAACCAGCAAGCAGAAGAAATAACATGGGAGGCCGAGGATGCGATGAAATCAAAATACCCTTACTTATTTGAAGCTAAAGATGAAGTCCAACATGTAGAATTGGGACACTAATAGGTACGTGTGATTGAATATTTAATGTGTTGTCAAAAGTTTGTGTAAGTAAAGGTTTAAATTTGGTTAAGCTATCAAATTGTGCTAACATTCGAGGAAAAATGTTCCTAATGGGGGAGGATGTAACACCCCACACCTTACAATACTAGTACTACGAAAATGAAATATGATATGGCTTTTCAAATTAGCATAAATTTTTAAAAGTGCTTGAATCTCATGTTAGAGGGTGATATGTGTGTCCAACTTGAAGAGGGTCGAGTGTAAATTAGTTTTAAGTAAAATTGAGAAGATCAACACCTTAAATGGAGTGAGAGAAGTGATGTGTTTGTAGGACTTAGGAAGCTAGTAGGTGAGTCACCTACTTCCTTAGCTTAAACCTGCTAGCTAAACGGAGATGAGGCTTGACGTCAAATTTGCCCAATTCCGATTATGAATAAAGTCCGTGTTAAGGGTGTAACTTTAGCCCAATTCTTGGAGAAGCCCTAAACCTTGAGGGTAAAGGTGAGTAAGAATACTTATATGTTTTGTATGGTTTTATTATGTATAACAAGGGGCTAAACTGATTATACCTTTGCTGAAATTGTTGGACAACATGTGTTCCAAAAGTTGTTGTAAATTTTTCTTGTTTATTTGGAAGCTTTTCTCTTTTTGGTTGGATTTATTATGAAGGGAGGCTACTATTCATAATGAGTATTGGTTCTATAATGATGTATAAAGGCTGCTGTACCATTTTTACAATCCACGAAAGTGAGTTCTTGTACGATATCGTAATTGTGCTCGTAATAGAAACTTGTAGGCTGATTGATTGAGGACTATGGTCACACATCCTCCACCTATTTTAAGGACTTTTTTTGAACTATTTTAGGACTAGTGTTATGTATATATCTGGTGGGGACTATTTGGTTAAAGTTGGAACAGGTTTGGAATTGTCGACATCAAAATGTAGCGAAGGGATATAACGTTATGCCGCCCATTTGTATGTTGTGTAGAATTGTTATATGTTGTGCTTTGTGGGCTGTTGTAAGATAGTTATGGCACTAAAATAGGCTACAAATGATATGACTAGGGGTGAAAAAGTTGAACGAATACACTCGGGTTTTTAATTATCCGTTTGCTACCCGTATATTATTTTTTATAAGATTGGGCTGCCAAGATGTATCTATTAGCTGATAAGGCTAGTTTTATTGCCTACTATATTGTAGATAAATATTTGGGGGAAGGGAAGGTTATCTTGAGGTAATAGTGAGGACGTACAATGAGGTTTGTAAGGCTACTTGATTTTGTATTACTTGGCATGAAATCTAGATTCTTCTTCGGCACATAAAGGCACTTACCAACTCCGACACAACTATTAACCGTATCTCCACTCTTTCACATGTTCATATGCTCCAACATATAGTCACCTTAAAATCTACATACATACGGGGATACCAAGTTTCATAGGTTCTTGTTGCTAAATAGAGTTCACAAGTTGTTTCATCTCATATGCATTTCATTATTTGTGTAACGTACTACTTTCATTGTCCTATTGTCTTGTATGATTATCTACATGTCATATGCTACATATACAACCCTACAACTCCAATATTTTGACCACCAAAAGAATCATCCCAAAGGTGATTAAAAGGTAAAGTATATTGCTTATTGATGGGTGGTAACCCGAGGAGTGGAAGAATCACCTAGCCAGGGTCGATCCTATCACAGGGGGAAGCCCAAAGGGTTATAGGAAAAGCTTAGCCAGGGCCAATCCTGATATAGATTTACCACTGATCAGCTGGTCATTTGTATTACATGTTGTGCACAGATTATACAATAAAGTTAAAGTAATAAAAAGAATATAAAGTACATGATCCTACAGTATAACTAAAGGTGGTCTCTTATCCTACACCAGTGCATAGTTTCATTTGAGTTGTTACATCATATACAGTATTTCCTGCCTTACATATTCAGAACATTATCTCATACTAACATCTATTACGAGGGACATGTATTTCATGCTACAGGTACATGATATCCTGCTGCTGTTACCAAGCTCCAGGTTGCTTTGGAGCTTTGCATGTCTAGAGCTTATATTTAATGTTGTACAGTTAGTCGAGGCGGGGACTATCCCGACCCTTATCAGATATTTCTCCTTATCTAGAGGCTTTGTAAACTATGTAACTTAAAGTGTGGTCATCTCTCCTACTTTAGACAACGTGGCCCCAATGGCCTAGTCATATACATTTCCTTTGGGCTTGTTATTACTCTTTACTTTCTTAAAGGCATGTTGAATGTAGAAATACATTATAATATGTATAGAAAGCACATAAATACAGGTTCGTTCTCCCGAGCCTTATTGGCAATGGGTGCCAGTCCACCTTAACTGGAATTTGGGCGTGATAGAAGTGGTATTAAAGCGAGGTCGTCCTAGGGAGTCTATAAAGTTGTGTCTATGTAGAATCTTGCTTATCGATGTGTTGTGCACCACATTTATATGCAAGAGGCTACGTGGCATTTATGAGTTGTTACTTTCTTTTCAATCTTTAGATCGTACCATAGAGCCAAGTGTAATAGGTGGATTATGTCTAACTCCTAAATTGTTTTGTACAATAAGTATGCTAGAAACCTGGAAGAACAAAGGTAAAGGGAAGGAAGTAGAAGTGGTGGTTGGTATAGCCAGTCAAGGGAGACAATGAAATGAGGCTCAAGATGAGTCCCCATCATAGACATCTCCACCTCCTCCAGCTCCTGATGAACCCAAAAGTAGTGAAATTCCCTAAGAACCACCTATCGATGCTACCATGCAGGATCTAAGAAATGCAGTCCAACTATTGACTCGTATAGTTCCTAGACAAGGTCAAAGACAGGAAGGTCCAGTTATAAGTGCAGGTGGTGCGAATAAGGTAGCTAGTATGAGGATACGTGATTTCCCAAAACAAGCTCAAACTAAACAAACACATTAAAGAGTTGGCAATTATAAGAGTAATACATAAATTTGACACATAAATGGCCCCACTATGAAATCCAACAATTAAAAATAGTCATTATCCCTAAGAATTTGAGTCCATTCCTCATTTTAACAAGAAAAACTAGGGGCGAATTCATGTCAAAACTTGCACTCTTTATCAAAAAAATACTCCACAAGAATGTAAGAGCAACACAAACCTTTTCATTAGGTATAACAAGCTATGACACATAAAGCAAACCCACACTATCCAAACTCCCATTCCGAAAATAACTCGCCCAATGGTGAAATAACAAGTAAGTAAGACACTCTATAGATCAACAATTTTCACATTCACAACCACCCACTCAAGAATTTCAAACAAGGCTTGATTCCAAACAAAGTCTTTCAAAACAATACAAACACTAGGGTCTCATGTCTAAGTCTACACATCACCACATAGGCATGAGTATTCATGGCTAACAGAGGCATATGATTATAATAAGAATGAACTCACCATAATAATGCATTAAATTTAACTAGAAAGCTTACCGATAGATAGAAGAATTTAACCAAGGTGAAGGAGACCAAAAACCACTTGAAACCCTTGAGAATAGTAACCTCACTGGAATTGTTGCGGAAAAATGACGTAGATTGTCGGGATTTCAATTGAAAAAGTGAAAGGAGGAAGAGTATTGGCCCTTTTAAATGAAACAATGTAAGTTTTAAAAAGCTACAGGTCAGGGCTATGAGACCTCGACTACGAGTCACAGGGTGTCCTACGACTCATAGGTCCTGGTCTCATAGTAGGCCCAACACTTGCAAAAATAAAGAATTCTTACCTGGGCACTACCAGCCCTACGTACAACTTGTGGAGAACCCTACAAATTGTAAGGTTAGCTCGTAGTATATGTACCAACTTCTTATACTCATGATTCCCTCTACGAGGAATGACTACGAGTCGTAGTGGTGACTACGACTCGTAGGCCTGCTCGTAGGAGCTGCTCCAAGTGCCACTTTTGGATATCTTCAGTTCTTCAATTTTCACCTATAGACCAAGTCTCAAAACACAACAATCTCAAAAATATTACCACTGCATCAATGTCTTTCAACTTAAAACAAACTCACACTTTCAACCTAAGAATCTCAATAACCACAAATGCTTAAAACAAACAAATAAGTATCAAAGATGGTTGGGTTTCCTCCCAAGAAGCTCCTTGTTTAATGTTGTGGCTCGACTTTGTCGTAATCCTTCATCAATAGTCATCAAGGGTTCATACCTCACTCTTGAAATTTGTCCAGATGTTTCATGGATTGACCAATATCAAACACGATCTCTGCATTATTGACCCTAAACCAAAGTCAACCCAAATCCATATCTACTAAGGCTCTCCCAGTCGGTAGAAATAGTCTTTCCAAGATGATGGGCACCACAAAATCAACTTCGCAATCAAGGATCACAAAGTCTGTGGGAAAGATAAATTTATTGACTTTAACAAGCACATTAAGAAGGATTCCCTTTGGCTTTTTAATGGTTCAATCCGCCATGAGCAACTTCATTCTTATAGGGGTAGGAGTGACAAGACCTAGATTTTTAAATGTGGCAAGAGGCATTAAGTTGATGCTGCTCCTAAGTTGCATAATACTTTTGTGAATTCAACGTCACTGATAATGCAAGGAATGGTGAATGCACTGGGGTCTTCTCATTTCTGAACAAGGCATTTGGTCATGATTGCACTGCATTATTGAAGTTCTTGTGAGAGTTCTTGGCTTAGAGTGCACTTCTTTGTTACCAAATCCTTCATATACTTGGCATACCCATATATCTTCTCCAAAGCTTCTACAAAGGGAATGTTGATGGATAGTATCTTTAACATCAAGAGGAAGTGTTTGAACTTTCCCTCCTCCTCCTTATTCTTAAGCCTTTGAGGGAAAGGAGGAGGGGGTTTTGGAATTGGCTTCAATTTTTTATGCTCCCTTACCTCGTTTCGTTGCATCCCAACAGTCTCCGGACCTTCCCCCTCAACCACAACTTTACCACTAAGACCCTTCTCATCACTTTTATCAACAATCACCAGCGTAGGGGGATCTATGGTGCTTTTGCCACTCCGAGTCATGACTACCATGCACTGCACTTCATTTTTAGGATTTTGAATCATATTACTGGGTAGGGTGCCCTTTTGGCATTGGTTTAGTTGTCACATCCCAATCCTAGGGCCTAGACGTAATGTGGAACCCGAAGGAACCCCAATCAAGCCTCTTAACTTGTCATTACATATCCTTGGTTGTGGAAGTATATAAAAGGCATAAAGTAAGCAAAAGGAACAAAGGGCTAAGGGGTAGCTTGTCAAAACATCAACATCAAGGACAAGGAGTCATAGCTCATATCATTAATACATAACTCGTCCAACAAACACCTCTAAATACTTACATAGAGCGGGGGCCCAGATAAAGCTACCAGACTCACCCTCATAGTCAATAGAAAATAAGATAGTATGTCAATACATAGAAAATAGCAACATAGACTAAGGTCCCTGAAATGGAGGACTCACCAACAAACATGGAATAGTACCAACTAGCCACGTGGAGGAGGAGGATGATCAACTTGAGAACTAGTTCCTACATGGTGATATCATGTAGGCAAGAGTATGTGTTAGTACATTTGAATTTACTAAGCATGTGGGATGCAATGCAATAAGAATTAGGTATTATAGTCAAAATGCACAATATTAAGCAACAGACATAATATACAATATGCCATGTATGATCAATGCTTAAGTAAACCATGCTTAAGTAACTCATGCTTGTATAGGATATCATATGTGAAGAAGAGACCAAGCTAGATTTCCAAAAGTACAACCCTTTGCTAGGTTAGTGATGATGCCGCCCCATCACTTAGGTGGATGAATACTAACCCTCATCTAAGTTGGTGATAACACCACCCCATCACCAAGGTGGATGAGTACTAACCCTCATCTAGGTTGATAAGTACTAACCCCCATCTAGGTTAGTGATGATGTCGCCCCATCACTTAGGTGGATGAGTACTAACCCTCATCTAGTAACCCCCATCTAGGTTAGTGATGATGTCGCCCCATCACTTAGGTGGATGAGTACTAACCCTTATCTAGGTTGATGAGTACTAACCTCCATCTAGATTAGTGATGATGCCACCCCATCACTAGTTGGAGAAGTATAAACCCTTCACTAGGTTATCCGGGTGCTTAGACCCCCTACCAGATTGAGCATGGTCGAGTTCTACACTTTATATAGGATTCATCATATGGTCTAATGCAAAAATCAATCAACACCGTGCAATACCCCAAAGACATTCACATCATAACCCCATATTAGAACTTACAACAGATCCAAGATATATAGCTCACAACATAGCAAAATAGTCACAACTTTATATAGCTTTAACATAGTTCATAAATATTTTCATACTAGTAAATCCATTTGTAAACTCAACTTTAAATCATGCAAATAGTCACAACTTTATATAGCTTTAACATAGTTCATAAATATTTTCATACTAGTAAACACATTTGTAAACTCAACTTTAAATTGTGAAATTTAGGAAAAATGAAGGTTAGGTATCATAGGTGAAAGGAACCCATGAAAGAAACCCACATACCGTAGGTCTAGTGTTGCTTGGAATTGAGATTGGGAAGAATGGAGGCTTGGAAATGATCTTTGAATCCAATCTTGTTCTTGGGTTTACTTGAAATTGAATTGGGGCTTGGTGGAGGATTTTGAGAGAATTGAGAGCATATTTGAGATGTGAGTAATGAGTTTGATTCTTTTGAAATATTGTTTAGGTATTTTAGGAAGGTTAAGATAGAATTGCAAGTCTAAAAAGGGCGTTAGAGTAATTAAAATTTACGGAGATGCCATAAGTGAAGGGGTGGAAAAATTGACAAAGTGTCATCTCAATGGAGATTTCACTGGATGTGTGGCACTCCACGGGTCATGTCGACTACCCATGTGAAGTCCCTTAGTGAAAAAAATAGAAGTTGGGAAACTTGGAAAAATTGACGTCTCGTCACTTTGACAGACCGCTTCACGAACCGTATGGTGTTACATGAATCGTATACAGGTCTGTCCCACCTCACTTAGAAAAAAACATGTTGTAGGCCACTACACATCTAAGTGCCATGGGCCATCCCATTCCACACGACCCGTCAACAGTGTCCGTGGCACCACCCTTAGCCACATTTTCCCCAATTTTCAACAAAGGTCCCTTATGCACACCTTGTGGCCATCCCCATAGTCAGTGATGAGCCACACCACCCATACCACTAGATGTATACCTTCATTAGTGCCAAAAATGGCCTTTTCCAACCCCAGCTGCCCCAAACGGGCCGTTAAAGGCCACACTGGCCGTTAAACAGTCCGTGTGACAATACTACATGGGAGAGCCTCACGAAAATGAACATATCTCCTTCATCCGCCCTCGGAATGATGTGAAACCAAGTGCT
>DF363131.1:21810-36957 GCA_000787875.1 Solanum virginianum
TCTAACATCATGAGCTATCCCATAATAAAACCAATTGAACCTGATATATATATATATAGGATTTTCTTGTATGATTTTACTCTTGAATTGCATGGTTTTGTACTAGCATTGCACACCCGCCAACTATTTGATAAAATGTCTTTTTTAGGATTCTTAAAGTTTTGATAAACTATTGGTTGATTTACGAGTCAAGAGACTTTATTATGATTTAAGACTTTCTAAAGATATTTTTAAGTCATGAAAATATTGATGATATTGTAGGGCTGGATTAAGCCCTTTTTCCAAAGATTTTACCTCTTATGAGTCTTTGATTTCGATGTTTATGTAAGGATAATGTTGATGATGATTCATTCTTATGTATGATGATTAGGATCACCATTTGAGGTCCATAATGATAAGAGCTACTCGTGCCATGTCACTATGTTTGTTGCAAGTTATTTAAGTATGATTATCTTATGTAGACTTAGCACCGAGTGGATTAGAGGTGAGTCCCCAAATCCAAAAACTATGTGCCACTGTAGGTGAAGAGATTATAGGCGAGCCCCAAAACCCCTAAGAGGAGAGTACCCTAAATATGAGAGCTTGAGGTGAGTACCTAAGTTCGGGCTTGAGGCGAGTACTCGAGTACAAGTACTAGAGGCAAGTACGTGGTCCACATAAGGCTTAGTGGATCCACGTAGTCTATGAGGTTCACCTTGGCAAGTAACTTCTGCCTTTCTTCCAGTGTAGGGCTGACATCGAAATTCCAAGTTGTAGCTCGCTCTGTCTTACTTTATGTCGGTTGAGGTTTCTTCCCATACTTATATATATATATATTTGGTGCATTAAAAAGGTTACGAAAACATGGGACCAAAGTGACATTATTAGAAAATTCAGGACCAAAGAGGCATTATCAGAAAGTTTAGGGACCAAAGTATAATTTCTGAGACTTAGGATCTTGAAGAATAAATAGGTGTTGCCCCACTTTAAATTTTGTAATATTCTAATTGTTGCAAGTGTAAAATTGGGGACAAGAAGTGTGTAGATATATACATCACATCTCTTATCTTCTTGTTACTTTCACACACTTAGAAAAAATTCACAAAACCAAGAAGTTGAAAGAACACTTCCAGGTGCTCTCGTGTTGGGGCTTGAAAAAAACCAAAAATTTGCTTTCCTCTATTCAAAGATTATTTTGACATTACAAACCTTATGTATTGAGTCCCCTAAGTAGCATGGAGGTATTATTTGAGTGAGAAAATGCCTCTTTCTACGACTTTGGCGAATTGAGCCCATTTAAGGAGTTTAAGAGGTAAGGTGATTTTTAGTGTTGTTTTATGTATTATTAAGATGGTATGCATGTTGGAGTATACTAAGTTGAAAGAAAATAATGAAAGATAGCATGTTATAAGTGAGTTGTGAATTTTAAGGTTGGGGCTGAAATTGGTAGATGTATGTATATAGTGTTATATTCTGTTGGAATCATGAATTTATATTTAAATAGCATGAATATGATCCTTGTAGGGTGAAGAAAGTGTTGGAAATTATCTATATGTATATATTTGAGGGGTTGGCCGAATTTGGGTCTATGTATGTAGTCCAATGTTATGTTCCATTAGAAGTATGCATTTGATGTTTCGTTGGTGTAATATGATTCTTGGGAGGTAAGAGAATGCTTGAACATCATCTACATGCATATATAAAGGTGCTGCCCTATTTTTGTAGTCATGATAAAATGATGTTATTTAGTGTATTTAGTGTTGTAATGGCATTGGAAATGCTTATTGATGTTGTTGGGCTGTTGTTGTTGTTGTGTTGATCAATTTGAGCCGAGATGGATTCTCAGGGTGGTTTAGTTTAAGGGAAGGTGCTGCCGATTTTTTTTATAGAATTAGGGGAAAATTTTGGAATTTAAGGCCCAAAAAGGCCTTTAGCTAATCATTTGGCGTTATCGTGATTTGTTTGTAGACATTGGTCATCTAGAAGTATAATTTGGATCGGCTTTGCGTAGGGATTAGTTTGGAGAAAGAATTGAGTTATGTAAAGCATTTTGTTCCTTGGCATGACTTAGTTAAACATAGATAATGATATAAATTGCAAAAGATCCCCTTTTCTCGCAATTCGAACTTAAGCATAACTTACGTTTATTCCTTGGAATTTTTAAGAAAATTAGTTATATTCTTGACTCCTATGTATCTAAAGTTCATAAGGTGTAAAAACATGTAAAATTTGACAAGTTTGAAAGAATATAGTTTCTAATAGTTTAAAAAGTGTAAACGCCCGCAACTCTTGATAAAAGTTCGAATTGCCTTAAAAACTATTTTGAAATGTTTCATAGTAGTCTGTATGATCTACAATACGTATGTTCCTCCTAAGCTAGGCTAGTCTGGGTTTCCATCATTCGTGGGACCCTCGACACCCTTCTAGGAAAATTCTTGGTAACGTTAAAAGAATTTGGTATAAATAATATTTTGTTTGCGAATATGAATATTTTTGAATTTGTGATAATAATTTTTTGATGCACATGATTACTCACGACTCCGCTCGTACCTATTATGACATCATTCACCGATTCTCAGGCCGGTTGTTATCGTGCGCACTATGATATATACGTATATTCCAGTGTTATGTCATGTTCGACGGATCAGCTTCGCCCAAAGACCGGGCTCCGCTTAGACTGGTGTTATATCATGATTGGGCTTTTGATATGTTTGGTGTTATGTCGTGTTATGATATATGATGGGGATACAGAGATTTGAAACTTTCTGGTGCTATATCGTGTTAGCCATCGATGGGTGGGCGTCCCTATTTCCTCTGTCCTATGCATGAATTGTATTTTGGAAAGTAAACGTTTTGTGATTTTGAATATACACCCTATGTTGTAAAAAGTAAGTACTTTGATTTTGGTTATCCTTCGAATTACTATGATTTTGCCTCAGTTATTACTCTGATTTTATATTCTATACGTTCTGCTTTACATATTCGGTACGTATTTCATACTGACTACCTTTGCTTCGGGGGCTGCGCTTCATGCTCGCAGGTACCGATGTATAGGTTAGTTATCCACCAGCTTAGGATTCCCACCTGCTGTCTGAAGTGCTCCCTTTCTTCGGAGCGAACGTTTGATATATATATATATATATATATATATATATATATATATACTTATTTATTATTTTGCATTCTCGTACATTTGAGGGTACGACGGGGCCCTGTCCCATCTTATGATTCTGTTGGTTTATTTGGAGGTCTATGGATGCTTGTGTATTTGGGTTGTGCCAGTTTGTATGACTGTACCTGTATGATGTGTATGTTGAGTGCTTTAACCGTCATGATGGCCTTGTCGGCTGTATATATATATTTATGCTGTTCTACTGGATCTTTCTGCGTGCAGGGTATTTGGATCAATGTATAAACATAGGAAACTCTGCCAAAATTTCTGTAAAAATTATACATTTTTATAATCTGGTTTTGTGTTTGGGTTTGGGTGCCCCAATCGGGCACTAGTCATGGCCCATAGGCTGGGTCGTGACAGAAGTGGTATCAGAACAGTTGGTCCTCGGAGTGTCCACAGACTGTGTCTAGTAGAGTCCTGTTTATCGGTGTGTCTTTCTCAGAGGCATCACTAAAAAAATGTTTTGTTATTAGTGATGCCTCCGAGAAAGACCATAGTTTCCCAAAAAGGAAATCCTCATGCAGATTCAAATCTTCTCGAGTTCCAAAAGATGTCTCATACTGGTATTAGAAGTGTAGCTGATGGAGTACAAAGAATGAGATCCGGCGAATTCAACAATGGTTCTGGAAATCTAGTAAATCCAGAAAATATCTGTCAAGGGATCGATTATAGTCATCTATTGTTCTTGAGTCCTACTGATATCAGTGGGGTAAGTCTAAATTCTTTTTAATTACTTGGTATTGAGAACTATGCCTTGTGGAGTCACTCAATAAGATGAGCATTACTGGGTAGAAACAAAATTGGTTTGATTGATGGTTCTAGCAAAAAATTCTCGTGGTGAAAATACAACTGCTTATTGTGTAATAACAAAGTCAGAAGAAGGCAAGAAATAAGCTGTATAGTCATACTCGTAGTCAAATCGTCATGATGAATCCTTTGCCCAATATGACTAGAGCCTATGCAATGATTATCTTTGATGAAAGTCAGCGTGTGACTGCTGGACCCAAAGTAAATGGAGAGGTAAATGAGTTTATGGCATTGTATGGTGGAAAGGGAAATTACTATGCAACAAGAGGATATGATCATAACAAAGGAAATGGAGTTTATGACTCTGCAGGAAATCATAATCAATTAGGATTTTATGCACGAAAAGGTAGTAACACAGGTAATTTCAATAACCATAAGAAGAAAAAGGAATTGGAATTTGTTCTGTGATCATTGTAGGATGCATGGACATTAGGGACATCTGCTCCAAGCTTGTTGGTTGTCCACCTGACGGGAAGTTCAAGAAGGAAAAAAAATGGACCTAGTACAGGCATAATGAATACAGGAAAGGGAGTTGCCAATCATGCTTAAGGCTAATGTGTAATGTATAGTGCAGTGATGGATCAACAAAAATGAAACATGAAGGATCAGATGATTAGATGCTAGCAACACAACCTACGTTCAGTCCAAATAGCTAGTCTAGATCAAATATTAACTATGAGAAGTGAAAAGATAGTAGGAGATGCCTGTAAAATGAGGCATAAATTCATGTAATGAAAGGAAGGCAGTAAAGTTTCCTCAGATAACTCTGGAGAGGTAAAATCTGCTGAAAATCAAGATGATTGACTGAGAAAATAAAAGACCTCACCTGGTGGTACTTGTAAGAAGACAAACCACTTATAAAATAATTGTTGGCCGAAGTTAAGAGGTCAGAAGTTATTGTAAGAAATATGGCCACATTGAGTTATATTAAAGGAAAAAAAGAGTCAACGAAGGAGGTTTCCAATGCCTTGCACACATTGCATTTTGATCAATATAATTGGTATGTTAATAGCACTTGCACAAGACACATGGCGATCAATGAAAATTTGTTTGTTACCTTGTATATATCTTATATAACTAAACTGAAGCTTGGAAATTATGCATACATGCAAGGTCAAGGAAGAGGGCTAGTAAAATTTCCTATTAATGAAATTATGAAGATCATTAATGATGTTCTTTATGTGCCAAATTTGCCTCAAACCCTGTTGAGTATTGGTCAATTGCTTTATAAAAATCATTCTCTAAATATAAGGACAAATAATGTGTCATTTATGACTCTATAAAGGATGGGAAGCAGCTAAACTTAGCATATCAACTATTCCTTCCCAATATCATACTACTCTATTGATAATTTCCCTTTCAATATTCAATGGATGATACTTGGCTTTGGCACAAAAGATTCAGTCAGTGCAATCTTAGTTCATTGGTGTATATGCAGTTAAAGGATATAGTCTTGATGTACCCAAAATTGAGACGTGCAGAAATGTTTGAGTCATGTCAATTTTGTAAAATGCATAGATGGTCCTTTCCTTAAAGGAAGTCTTTAGTTGAAACAAATATTTTATACTCTTTGTGGATGATCTATCTGGAATGACGTGGGTCTATTTTCTGAGTAAAAAATTCTAAGTATTCCCTATTTCCAAATAAATCAAGGCCATAGATGAAGGGGAATTTCGAGAGGAAGAACAAAATAGTGATGGAGATAGTGAGATGCATATTGGCAGAAAAGAAGATGCCTAAATACTTCTCTGTCGAAATAGTCAATACCATAACTATTGGCTTAGTAGATTACCAACTAGAGCATTCCAATGCATGGTGCCATTTGAAGCTTGGAATGTTATGATGTTGTTTGTAAGATGCTTGAAGTTATTTGATCGTTCTGCTATGCATATGTTCCTGATGCTTAATAAGGCAAATTAAACAGCAAGGCAAAAACTCTGTATTCTGTTAGGCTTAACACAATTGCAAAAGGGTATGAAGTGTATGTTGTTGGTAGTAGCAAGAAGGTGTTTGTCAGGAGAGATCTTGGAGTAGACGAATCTAGCCACTATGATTGAGGTTGATCTATCATTGTAAAGAATTGAGGCAAGACTTTAGTTGCAACTCCAGAGCTACAGAAGAGTGATGCTTCATCTAGTTCTATTACTGGAACGAAACACAATCACGATGTTGAATTGACTACAAATTCTCCTGTTTTGAAGGTCAGATACTAGTTAATGTTTATGAGTAATGCAATTTTGCTCATGTAGAACCATCCTCCAATGAAAAGTAGCCAATCACAAAGGTTGCATTTCAGTAATAAAAGAGGAGCTTGCCATGATTTATAAAGATAACACTTGGGAGTTGGTTGATTGGCAGGAATAGAAAAGCGTTATCGGTATCACATAGATTTACAGAAGAAAGTTTAATTAAGATGGAGGCTATTTTCAATACCCTGTAGTGGACATAAGATATGTTTACTCCCATTGTGAGGCATGAGACTCTTGCAGCATAAAACAAGAGAATTATCTTCCAATGGATGTGAAATCTGTATTTCTCGATGGATTGCTTGAAGAAGGCATTTATGTTGAACAACCTCAATGGTTTGTAGTCGCAGGTTAAGAAATACAGGAGGTATTTTAAAACTCTTCCTATGGTCTTAAACAACTTGAAGAGCTTGGTATAGTATGCAGGATACTTATTTGCTGTCTCAAGGCTTCAATAGAAACCTACATAAGCCTACTTTGTACTTCAAAAGTCAAGTTGAAGGGAAACTCCCCCTAGGTTGCTTGTATAACTCATGATGCTGGTTTAACATTCGAGGATGAATGTTCTATGGGGGGAGGATATTAGAACCCACATTTGGTGCATTGGAACGGTTATGGAAACTTGAGACCAAAGTGACATTATTGGAAAATTCAGGTCCAAAGAGGTATTATCGGAAAGTTTCGGGACCAAAGTATAATTTCTAAGACTTAGGATCTTGAAGAATAAATAGGTGTTGCCCCACTTTAAATTTTTTCATATTCTAATTGGTGCAAGTGTAAAAGTGGTGACAAGAAGTGTGTAGATATATACATCACATCTCTTATCTTCTTGTTACTTTCCCACACTTAGAAAAAAAATCACAAAATGAAGAACTTGAAAGAACACTTCCAGGTGCTCTCAGGTTGGGGCTTGAGAAAAACCAAAAATTCACTTTCCTCGATTCAAAGATTATATTGACATTACAAACCATACATATTGAGTCCCCTAAGTAGCGTGGAGGTATTATTTGACCTAGTTAAACGTAGATAATGATATAAATTGTGAAAGATCCCCTTTTTTCGCAATTCGGGCTTAAGTATGATGTTATCTTTGTTCCTTGGCATTTCAAAGAAAATTAGTTATATTCTTGACTCCTGTGTATCTAGAGTTCATAAGTTGGTAAAACATGTAAAATTTGACAAGTTTGAAAGAATATATTTTCTAATAGTTTGGAAAGTGTAAACGCCTGCAACTTTTGATAAAAGCCCGAATTAGATTAAAAACTATTTTGAAACATTTCATAGTAGTTTGTATGATCTAGAGTATGTAGGTTCCTCCTAAGGCAGGCTAGTTCGGGTTTCCATCGGCCGTGGGACTCGTGGCACCCTTCTAGGCAAATTCTTTGCAACGTTAAAAGAATTTCGTATAAATAATATTTTGTTTGCGAATATGAATATTTTTGAATTTGTTAAAATGATTTTTTGATGCACGTGATTCCTCACTACTCTGCTCGTGCCTATTATGAAACCATTCATCAATTCCCGAGCCGATTGTTATCATGCGCATTATGATGTATATGTATATTCTGGTGTTATATCGTGTTTGGCAGATCGGCTTCGCCCAAGGGCCGGGCTTCGCTTAGACTGGTGTTGTGTCATGATTGGCCTTTTGATATGTTTGGTGTTATGTTGTGTTATGATATGTGATGGGGATAAGGATATTTGAAACTTTCTGGTGCTATGTCGTGTTAGGGCGCCATCGACGGGCGGACGTCCCAATTTCCTCTGTCCTATGCATGAATTATATTTTGGAAAGTAAACGTTTTGTGATTTTGAATATACACCCTATGTTTTGAAAAGTAAGTACTCTGATTTTAATTATGTTTTGGATTACTATGATTTTGCCTCAGTTATTACTCTGATTTTATATTCTGTACATTCTACCTTACATATTCGGTATGTATTCCGTACTGACTTCCTTTCCTTCGGGGGCTGCGTTTCATGCCCACAGGTACCGACGTACAGATTAGTGATCCACCAGCTTATGATTTCCACCTGCTGTATAAAGTGCTCCCTTGCTTCGGAGAGAACGTTTGATATATATACTTATTTATTATTTTGCATTCCCGTACATTCGAGGGTACGACGGGGCCCTGTCCTGTCTTAAGATTCTGTTGGTTTATTTAGAGGTCTGTGGACGCCTGTATATGTGGATTATGCCAGTTTGTATGACTGTACCTATATGATGTGTATGTTGTGCGGTTTAACTGCCGTGATGGCCTTGTCGGCCGTATATATATGTTTATTCTATTCTGCTGGATCTTTCTGCGTGCAGGGTATTTGGATCAATGTATAAACAAAAGAAACTCTCCCAAAATTTCTATAAAAATAATACATTTGTATAATTTGGTTTTGTGTTTGGGTTTGGGTGCCCCAATCGGGCACTAGTCACGACCCATGGGCTGTGTCATGACATATATATATATTATATTTATGTAAGGTGAATTATTTGCAAAGCATATTTTACTTTAAGCATTGATAATACATGTCACATTGTTATTATGCTATCTGTTGCTTATCATTATGCATTTTGACTATGTTGTCTATCTCTGTTGCATTGTATCCTACATACATAGTAAATTCAAACGAACTAACGCATACTCTATTTCTACATGATGTTACTATGTAGGGTCCGAAAACCCTAGGTCATTTATGACTTG
This sequence comes from Solanum virginianum, assembly GCA_000787875.1. Taxonomy (NCBI): domain Eukaryota; kingdom Viridiplantae; phylum Streptophyta; class Magnoliopsida; order Solanales; family Solanaceae; genus Solanum; species Solanum virginianum. Next base: position 30,717 of record DF363131.1, read on the forward strand.
TATGCACTGGTAGCTCGGTTGATTGGTCATTTATTTGGATGTTGTGCAGGGTCTTGAAGACATTAATAGCTGGAAAAGTGATTTTGAAGTAAAATTTGGGTAAACGATAACAGAATGGAATTTTAACAATTTTATCAATAAGAATGGCTAAATTAGGCTAGAGGCATGGTCGACCCAAGTTTAGTGTTTTATCCTTTAAAATTGGTCAATATTATTAGAAATGTACTTGAATGGAAATTTTGATAGCGCTGTTAACTACGAAACATTGAGTTTTATCTAGATTGACGTTTCATGTAGTTCTCAAGGCTCCCAAAATGAGCCCTTTGGTGCAAATTGGCAAAAGATGTCCACGGAAGTGGGACCCATACTTAGTCGTACAAACCTTGTATGAAAATTTCAACAATATCGTTGAGTCTAAAATGTCAAATTTGGTAGGGTGGCATAGTTAGTTTGCGTGCACGGGGTGACAGATGAATTTTGAATATCTCGACCAAAACTGCAAAATTAGAAAATCAGTTTTTTCAGCTAATATCTGGTGCCAGCCTGTCACGACCTAAGCATAGGGCCTAGATGTGACACAAAAAATAGGGAGCCCAAAAGGACCCCAAACAAGCCTCTTAACATATCATCACACATCCTTGGTCACGGAAGCAAGTAAATGACATAAAAGATTAGAAATAAGGGCACAGGGACTAAGGGGAAGCTTTCATATCATAACCATTGAGAGATAAGAGTATCAAGGCTCATAGAATAGATAAATAACATGTCCAACAACATCTCTACTACTTAGATAAGAGCAGGGGTCAAGACAAGCAACCGGGCTCACCCTCATAGTCAAAGTATACAATAAAGAAAGAGAGTAGCAATGCCTAGCATAAACATAGAACAATGTCCCCGAAATGGAGGACTCACCAACTAGCTTGAGAGAATTCATACTATCCAAGTGGAGGAGGAGGATGACCAAATAGAGCTCCGGTTCCTACATGGTGACATCATGTAGGCATAGAGTATGCGTTAGTACATTTGAATGTACTAAGTAAGTATAATGCAATACAACAAGAGATATGCAACATAATCAAAATGCATAAACATAGGCAATGGATAACATAATAATAATATGACATCTACGAATAATGCTTGAGGTAAAAGATACTTGTATAGAAAAAATTACGTATGTAGGAAAAGACTATCAACATAGCATTTCCAAGGCCTACAACCCCTTGAGAAGCGATTGAGGTACAAACCCATCAATAGGGTTATTGAGGTACAAACCCCTCAACATGGTTGTACGGGCATGCCATCCCCCGAGAAGATGATTGAGGCTTGATACCCCCTTAACAAGGAAACCGAGCCTTCACACCCCCTTGTCAAGGTGATTGAGTCATGGCACCCTCTCAACATGGTTATTGAGGCTGAACACCCCCTCAACAAGGCAACTAAGGCTTGACATCCCCTCGTCAAGGTGATTGAGACATGACACCCTCTCAACAAGGTGATTGAGGCTTGACACCCCCTTCATGAATTCAATGCATATATACATTCTTTCCATCATCATGAAGTCATTCAACTCATAACATATTCATTAGACCTTCAAATCGTCAAGAAACCATAACTAGACATTTTATCAAACACTTGGTAGGTGTGTATTGCTAGTGTAAAACCATGTAATTCAAGAGTGGATTCATGCTAGAAAATGTAATATAAAACCATCAATAGATACTTGGTAAGACCCTTAACCAATATACATCAAAGCCCTTCATCAAATCTCACAATAGATCTTAGAATCATAGTTCAAAACATGTTAAAACAACAATAAGATCATGAAACCCCAACATAATGTGCAGTAAAATTCATAATAGATAAGACCCATGAGGAAATCAACTTTAAATCATGCAATTTTAGGTAAAAGAGAGCTTGGGTATCATGGGTGAAAGGAACCCATGAAGGAAACCCACATACCTTAGCTTTAGAGAATAACTTGATGAACATTGGAGATGGAGACTTGAAGCTTGAGTGAAATCCTTAAGATCCGAAAAGGGATTTCGCACTTGATTTTGAGGTGAAATAGTAGTCTGTGTTTGAGAGAGTTTTGGGAATGTCTTGAATGATATGAAGGTGAAATATGGCTAAGTGTAGGTATTTTAACGTATGGGAGGTTTAGGCCCAAGATCCGAAAGCCTTGGACCGGAATAAAATAACTGGGCACAAAATAATGTACTGGCGTGCCCCAACTGTGTCGCGCTAGGGGCGCTTAGGCACACTATGTTTCGCTCACTTTGAAAATTGTAATTGTGAACCGTTGGGTCAAAAATCAGGGTTAGACCCTTTTTTAACTCAATTTTGCCCCTTGAACAAGAATATGAATTCAAATTTCAAAATAACACATGGATTTTGAGATAGATGGAAGTTACAATTCCGGGCACATTCGAGGAACATTTCTGGGCACTTTTTGGGGTCATTTCAGTATCTTTCCCTTGGGAACATTCATCCCTAAATGTCGAAGAAACATACATGAGAAGGGTAATAATGAGGAAATTAGCTTCCAACATGAATGCATCGACATAATTAAACACCATTCTAAAATATCTACATAAGTGTTAAATCGTCATGAACTTATCCACATAAACATGAATGTATGCAAGTGACATAATCGCTGAAACATAAGACTTGAAATCACAAAGGACATGACGTATTATCATAAGCATGAATAGAATGAACGAGATACAGATATTGTTTCTCCATGCCTACTCCAGCTCCCGAGAGACACTTTCGACTTGATGACTTTTGCAAAAAGCCTTGACGAATACTAAATCCTTATAAGTCAACTTCTCCACCCATCCATCCAATATCCCCACCAGAACCTTCTCCTAAGCCAACTTATCCTCCGCAACACCTACAACCTCAAAGGGTTCTATAGCACTAGAGTCACCAACACATCCCCTCAACCTAGAAGCATGAAGAACTAGACAAACCATACCCTTATCCTAGGCAATCCCCATTCATATGAAACCTTATCAATCTTCCTCTACTCTCTATAAGTACTCACAACCCAAAAACTCAATTTTCAACCTTATCCATACATAGCCCACTTGGTTTCACAGACCACTATCTCCCCCTTGGGAAAGAACTTCCACTCTACCATCTTTCATCCAAAATGTCCAACTCTAATAAGACAGAATCAAGGCCTCACTTATACTAGACCCCTTCAACCGAAGAAGATTTGGAACAATCAAGAATGCTACACTACCATAGTGAACCTCTTCCAACCTAAATTGTCACCTCATGCCACCCTCATCAACATATGCTAGGCTATCCATAGACACCCTACTTAGAGCATCGACCACAATATTAGCTTCGCTGGGAAAAAACACACTTATATCATAATCCTTAAGGAATTCTAACCACCTTCTTATTATCCTCAACTCACACCTATAATATTTAGCAAACAACCTCATATCTCCCAAGACTTGCAACACTACCCCCAAAAGGATTCATAAGCTCGAAATAAATTAGTGCACCACCACTAGAGGTCACCTCAAACACATCAAGACAGTGTTTTAAGGCCCTATTCATGAAATCTATAAGCATAGCTGGTGCATAAGACAAACAAATAACTCCACCAATACTCAAATGCTTACCCCTAACCTAAAAGGACACCTAGGGATATCACCTACCCTAATCCTCACTTGGAGGCAAAACCTGAACCACAAATCAATCTTAGAGAAATGACTAGCCCATTGTAGTTAACCAAGTAAATCATCCATCCTTAGCCATCATATTACAACCTTACGGGTCCTACACTCATTAGAAGCATGACATACATATAGCCAAACAACCTCAAGACCTCCAATCATGAACCAAATTCAACTAAGACCACAACACAAAGCTTTATCCAATAAGAACATAGTGTAACCCTTATAAGCCTTTCTAGTACCAATAAACCCATATAACCAAATCTTTCTAGCAACAAAGAAATAATGAAAGAAATAGCGATTCCTGGAGCTACCAAAGCATGCACAAAAAATCAAGAAAACCCTTAACATACCGATAGTAACATCGGTCATTTCATCAACCCCTTGCCTCCTTTGAAAAGCATAGAACAGATTATGTGGTGGAGCACCCCCTTGGCTAACTTGGGCCTTCTGATTCACATGGTGATCTTGTTCTTGATGTCGACCAGCCTTACACCACTTTTAAATATATGGACACTCAACTAGCTTGTGACCTACTTCACTACAATCATAATAAGCATTAGTCTTCCTCAAGCATGGGCCACCATAGTACCTTTCATACCTTGGACACATAGGATTAGTTCTCCCCTTCATAGCCATCTTTCCACCTTTCGTTGGTCACCCCATCAATAGCCATCCCCTTACTTGGAGCACCATCGGGCACTTGTCCTTGGAAATCGCTATCAAATTGAGCCCTTTTCAACCCCTCACTTCTCCTTTTCCTTAACTTATCCCCTTCCAATTTTTCGGAACATGTCATCAAATGGGGCTAGTCCATGTCACTAATCAACAGAGCAGACCCGCATTCCTAACTAACCAAATCGAACATACCCATCATGAACTTGTTCATCCTAGACCTTGCATCGGCACCAATTGAGGAGTATATTTAGATAGTTGGTTGAACTTGAGGGCATACTCCCTCACATTTATAGAACCTTATTTCAAGTTCATAAACTCCACCAACTTAGCCTCCCTGAGCTCAAGAGGGAAAAATTGATTCAGGAAAGCTGCCTTAAGCTCCTTCCATAGAACCTCATTATTATTTCCCTTCTCCTCCTTCAATTGAGGTTTGCGCTACCCCCTTGGGTTGGTAAGCTGCCAACTCCACCTTGTCTTTTGACCTAAAACCTATGATGGCCAACACCTTATAAATCTCATCAATAAACTGTTATGGGTCCTCATCCACCTTTGACCCAAAAACTCTAGTGGATTCATCCTCATGAAGTCTCTCACCCTAGATCTTGAGGTAGGAGCATGAGGGGCTTAGGCCCCTTGATTGACTTGATAGGCCATAACAAAGTGAGAGTATTTTAGAGCTCACCATGAGTCGGTTGCTCTTTGAGAGAACGGGCTCTTCTTCCTCATGTATTAGGCATGACCTAGCATATCAAAGAAAAATTATTAGGAGAAGATAACCTTACCTCAAGTCTATAGCACGAGAAAGAGACGTACAAGACAAAAGTTATCATGAACAAATTAGCCCCAACAAGAATGCAACATAACAAGTAAAACACCATTTTCAAATTCTCAACATAAGTGTAAAATCATCATAAGTTCACCAACTTAAACATGCATGCATATGTATAACATAGGGGCTGAAATGTAAGACTTGAAAGCACATATAGCACTTAGGGTTAGTACCTTAGGCTTGAGTGGATTGGAAAGATAAGGATACTGCTTTTGCATGTCCGCTTTGGCCTTCCATGTAGAACTTTTAACTTGGTTCCTCCAAAGGACCTTAACGGATGCCACCTCCTTGTTCCTCAATCTCTTTACTTGTCTTTCTAAGATCTGAACTGGAACCTCCTCATTGGTCAAGTTATCCTCAACAATACCCACAACATCAAAAGGCATAATGGCATTAGGATTACCAACACATTTTCTCAACATAAAAACATGGAATACCTGAAGGACCAAATTCATTTCACTAGGCAACTTCAACTCATAAGCTACCTTGCCAACCCTCTCTATCACCTCATATGGACCAACATACCTTGTGCTCAACTACCCTTTTTTACCAAAACAGACCATACCTTTAATTGGAGAAACCTTCAAATAGACCCAATCACCCACTTGGAACTCTAGGTCTTTCCTTCTTACATCGACATAGGACTTTTGACGACTTTGAGCCGTTCTCAACCTTTCCCTGATCATCTTAACTTTCTTAAGAGCCTCCATCACCAGATCTGGGCCAATAAAGCCACCTCTCCAACCTAAAACAAACCCACCAGCTATCTATAATGTCTCTTATAAAGAAACCTCAAAAGGAGCCATACCGATGCTAGAGTGATAGATATTATTGTAGGCAAACTCAATCAATGGAAGATGGTCATCCCAACTACCATTAAACCCCAATACACAAGCCCTAAGCATATCCTCAACTGTTTGAATTGTCCTTTTGGATTGGCCATCCATTTGAGGGTAGAAGGTCGTACTAAGGTGAACTTTAGTAACAAGACCCCCTTTGAAAAGACTTCCAAAAGTGTGAAGTAAATTGTGCACCACGATCC
>DF363130.1:9554-29310 GCA_000787875.1 Solanum virginianum
GTCAGAACTGTCATACGATTGCACACTGAGGTTTTTCTGTTAGTGGAACTGAAGCAATGAACAATGCAGTTTATGGAAGTGTTGACAACATTATTATTTAAAGTATCTCTCATATTAACACTCCTTCCAATCCAATCTATTTGACCACATTGATAGGATATATCTCAACAATGGAGATTGGGATCACAAGTGTTTTAAATACTAATAACAATTTAAGTGATAATTATACAATTCATCTTTCTCCTCCCTCTCGCGATCTTGCTCATCTCTCTCTTTCTCTCCAGGTCACATAGCTGAGGTTATGCTGTGTAATTATGTCACGCCCCAAGCAGGTACCCTTGGCGTGACCGACACTTGAAGAACCATTATTGATTCTCCAAGAGAACCACTTGGCCTCATCATCACATCAACTTGACAGTGGAAGGATAACTCAGAAAGTAAGACATCATATGCAAAAAGATAAATAAGTGCATAACTCTGTTGTATCATAGCTTATAATGAAGATACTTTTAGATACAAAATACTCGTTAAATACTCTACTCCAATGTCTATGAAGTCTCTACTCAACCTTCTAGAATGGTTCCATAACAGGCCATGGACACCTCAATTAAAAGTAAATAAAGTACTCAATAATAATAAGAAGATAACAGGCACCTCTGGAATACAAGGGAGGACTCATTAACTCTGGAAGTGTACTGAACTGGATCTCAATGATGCGTGGGCTGAAATCCTCTATCATATGTATCTGCATCATAAAAAGATGCATGTCCAAATGGATGTTAATACATGGAATATAATGGTAAGTAAAATGGCTCAAGAAAAGTAAAGCTCAACTCACTCACCTCGGCTCAACAACTCATGCTCAAAACATTTTATGCAGGTGTTATAGTAAAATCATGCTTTCTAAAATAGGCTCAGTAAAATAGAATCAGTTTGAAATCTCATGCTCAAATCAATGTTGCTTGAGAGCTTCTCTTAACCGACATCCTCATCCCACCACCTTTAATTAGCTGATGCACAATGAATTAGCATCGTTGATTACTTGCCATGGAAAAGGGCGATCAAACTCAACCTCGCTCCCTCCAATCTTGAGAGAGTGTCTACTTGTGGGACAAGAGTCGCCAGTATTATGCTAAAACGACTATCCTACGCTGGCAAACGTAGTTCTGGGTGCTCCTCAATCACCCAATTCAGTGCTCAATACTACTCCCAAGACTAAAACATGCTCAACTAATCATGTGACTCATCAATCAACTGATTAGTCGGCTCAAACTCAACCACATAGGGTCATCTCATCGTAGTTATTCATCAATTCAAGCGATTTATGCAATAATCAACTCGACTCAAACTCATACAGTCATTTAGACTCACTCAATGTACTCATCAAGTAGTGCCGTGCAAGGTGCTTATGCATAGTGACATGTGTGACTCCATGTAACACATTTCTCATACTCAATCATGCTCAAACTACTCAGCTCATATACTCAAACTCATCATCAACTTTATAATTTGCACAAGAGTGCATGAAATCATGCAATTTAGGGATCATGCTATCAAGTGAAAAGCTCCATCAAAACTTCATGTAGAAAATCATGCAATGCAACAACGTATCTCATATATCATCAAGAAATCTCATAATGGGTACAAGAATTTGATATTGGAGTATAAAATTTCTCAAATATCATCTCATACCAAGGCCTTGACTCAAATAAGTAAAGGAGCGTGTGGAAGAATAAGATTCCATACTTTGGTAAGCCTTATATAACTGAGGATGGAAGAAACAACGAAACTCCAACCAATCCTTGCACTTGGATTTGAAGCCCTAGCTCCTCTTTCTCCTCTTCTTTTGCTTTCAAGTAAATCCAACACTCTAGGGTTTAATTTTAAGACCTTACACAAGTCTAAAAATGAGAGGGTTTTAATTAAAAAGAGTCGGAAAGGACAAAAATACCCCTCAGTAAAACTGTCGGTAGAGTCCACGAGATCCCATTTACGACTCGTGGACCCTCCTACGAGTCGTAACTACTCCTCGTAGATAAAGAGTCTGAAAATCCTGAATCTCCGAAAATTGATACGAAACCTCTTGTTACGAGTCGTAAATCGATATATGGGTCACAATGTCATCTCGTAGACTGAAAGTCCCAAACTAGGAAATTGATAGCCCATGTCAGCTGGCTGCTATGTATACAACAATGGAGATTGGGATCACAAGTCTTTTAAATACTAATAACAAGTTAATTGATAAAAATCAGGGGATGCTTCTGACACCTTTAAAGTTTATTATAATCATGTCAGGAAAATATTCAATACTCCTTCAAAAGATAGTACAATCAACAACATGTTTTCACACACCAAGAGAGGGTAGCATCGCTTTTGCAACATCATGTCAGGACAACTTGTTGTATTAAAAGTTGTATGTATTAAAATTAGGATTTCAAGTAGTAATAAAATGACACGTTGTTGTTGAACATGAAGGGTCACCAGAAAAATTGGAAGCGCATTGTGAAGCATTGCAATTAACACATTGTCAACAGATAGTAAAATGTTAGTTATTGAAATGTATTTTTATTAATACATAACAATTAATATATAATGTCGTTTATACATAAATTTAATCATCTATATTTGCAATTTTAGGTCCCTAATAAGAGTAAACGTTGGGCCCATGTAGCATGGGCCATACTTATCTAGTTTTATTGACAATAATAATATTATGATAAACTTTTTAGACCTTATTGACAACACACTACTAGTGTGGCCATATGCCTATTTGAATTAAAAAAATAAAATCATCAACAAATAATTAAAGAAAAAATAATGTAACTAGGCAAACATATGATATGTATTTACATTATACAACTATGATTTTTAAAAAATTATAACTTATAACTATAGGTAGGGTTGTGTTGCTATTTTCTCTCCCCTCACTCTTCTTTCTATGTAATATTTTGCCAAGTATACAACTACATATGTATACCAGTTGCATATATACAATTATTTTGACAGATATACATAGTCAATCAGACAGATAAACATATACAATTCGTCTCTCTCCACTCTCTGCCCTCTCTCGCTCGCCTCTCTCCTCCCTCGCTCGATCTCGCTCTCCTCTCTCACCCTTCTTCCAATCTCGCTTGCCAGATATGCAAATACGTATGTATATTAGGTAAACATATACAATTTGATAGATATACACAAACAATTTGACAAATATAATTATACAATTCGTCTTTCTCGTCCCTCTCGCAATCTTGCTTGCCTCTCTCTTCCTCTCCAGGTCACATAGCCGAAGTTATGCCGTGTAATTATTTAAAATATAGCTATTTGATCATATTAAATTTCAAGCATAGATTATTTATGAAAATTCTCCGATTGACAACACACTAGTAGTGTAACCATCTGCTTATTTGAATTAAAAATATAAAATCATCTACCAATAATTAAATAGTTCTAACTTCAGTATGAAGTGGGGGCCATTAGATAATTGAGAAGAACCTCATATACTTGCCTTAATTATGTGAGACAAAGTATTCCTCTTCACAATATGTTAAATAAATATTGTAATTCTCTATTTATTTTTTAAAAAAGGCTTCTTAAAAAGGTTCAATTTTTTACTCGTTTATTTCACTTACTAGGCCTAGAATTTTAATTCTGGCTTTAGATAGTAGAATGGCCCAACTCTGTATTAGCACTATTTATTTTACTACTTATTAATAAAAGGAAGAACTACCTTTTGAATCTATTTTATAAAATATTTATTATTTTTAAATATATTTTTTTATTTATTATCTAGATATTTTATATTTGAAAAACATTTACCATTTATAGTAACTGTATTATACATTAAAAGTGAATTATATACTTCATCTGTCCATCTTTACTTGGCCCCTGAATGTCCAACAATAGTTGTCCACTTTATCAAATTAAGAGATAATTTTACACTTAATTCGTAATTTACCCTTATCATTAATTATAGTTATTTCTCCATTATATTTTTCCATTATACTTTTAAATCAAGAAATAATTTTACATTTACTGCCAAATTTACCCTTATTATTTCTCCATTATATTTTTCCATTATATTTTTCAAGACATAGTATTTATTATATTCAAAGGGTACTTTGGTGGACAAAAATACCCCTCAGTAAAACTGTCGGTAGAGTCCACGAGATCCCATTTACGACTCGTGGACCCTCCTACGAGTCGTAACTACGTACCTCATCATTTCCTATTTCTTAATCTCTGTGTCAAGTCAACTAGGGCCAAGCAAAATTGGGTGGAGGGAGTATGTATTATAAATATCTTAAAATGCCTTATAATTATTTTGATTAAAAAATCGTACTATATATTAAAAGTGAAGTATGCATGTAATATAAATGAATTACACTATGTATGAAAGATGTATTAATATGATAAAAGTATATTATAAGTGTCTTAAAATATACTAAATTTATATTTTGGTAAAAAATCTGCATTATACATTAAAAATTTATTATATATCTATTAAAACTATATTATAATAAATGATAAATATTTTCTAAATACGATATATATAGATAAGTTTCCCTTCATAAAATGATGGACCGACCAAATTTATTTTTAAAAAATAAATGAAAATGTTAAAACAAAGAGAGTATAGTACGATGAATGATCCCTTGTCAGTTGAGTTCAATTTCCAAGGAAATTGGGTGCATAATTTTCAATAAAAATCTCATTTGAGTAGCCTCCAATTAGAAAAGGGAATATTCTCGAAATGTTCAGTCTTTATTTTTGTTCATTTCCATTCATTTAACAAAACGTGGCAAGGGAGATCCACTTAAAATTACCCAGCAAATTTAAAAATAATCTCAATTTATATTCATGATCAAATAAGTACAATATAAAATTTTAATATATTAAAGGAGCTTAATGATAATATATTACAATCATATAATAACTTATTTTCCAAATTAAGCGTGTTCACAGTCCCTACTTTATTAGTATATATAATAATTCAACGTATTTTACCTTTAACTAATTAAAACCTTTTTTATCCATTTGAATAGAAAATATTTATAGAATTGTATTTATCATTAAATATGAAGATACAATAAAAAAAAATATTAAACAAAACAGAAGTAATTAATTAACGATTAAGTAAAAGTAGTCGTGTTTTTCTTTTACATATTTTTTCTAAATAGTAATTATAAAGAATTTTGACCATTTTAATTTTTCTTTCTCTAATATTTACTATATTTTGTCCTTATTTGCTATAGATTTGAAATTCGAAATTTGAAAATTTAAATTTTTTAAGTTTGTATTTCTAAAACTTGAAATTATGTTTGGACATGTATTTTTTTAAAAAAAATAATTTAAAATTTTGTAAGTAAAAATCTTGAAAATTCAAAAAAGAATTGGAGGGAATTTGGATAATATTTGAATTTTGGATTTTAAATTACCATTAAGATTAAAGAAATGACTTCAGTCTTAGTAATTCTCAGTTCAAAAAAATCAAATAAACTGGAAAAATTTAACAAACTGCATCTTATAATTTTTTTTTTTTTTTTGATAGGTAGGATAGGAAAATGTTAAAATAATAGTTAAAATAGAATGGATGAAGTATATATTGATAGAATTGTCAAGTTATCATCAACAAAATAACATTTCAATAATCAGGAAAAAAATTCCAGTAATTACTAAGCGTAAATTCTCTTTCGAAATTGAATTAAAATTATGAATAATACTTTGTAAAAAAGAAAATCTATTTATTAATTTTATATTAAATACGAAATTATCCTCAAAGTTATTATCAACAAAACGACATTTTAATAGTCATAAAACAAATTTCAATAACCACTTTATCTTCAAAGTTATTATCAGCAAAACGTCATTTTAGTAGTCATAAAACAAATTTCAATAACCACTTTATCTTCAAAGTTATTATCAACAAAATGACATTTTAATTGTCATAAAACAAATCTCAATAACCACTTTATCTTTAAAGTTGTTATCAACAAAACGACATTTTAAACGTCATAAAAAAAAATTCAATAACCTCTTTATCGTCAAAGTTATTATCAACAAAATGACATTTTAATTGTCATAAAACAAATCTCAATAACCACTTTATCTTTAAAGTTGTTATCAACAAAACGACATTTTAAACGTCATAAAAAAAAATTCAATAACCACTTTATCGTCAAAGTTATTATCAACAAAACGATATTTTAGTAGTCATAAAACAAATTTCAATAACCACTTTATATTCAAGGTTATTATCAACAAAACAACATTTTATAGTCATAAAACAAATTTCAATAACGACTTTGTTGTCAAAGTTATTATCAACAAATTGACATTTTAGTAGTCATAAAACAATTTCAATAATTTTAGTAGTCATAAAACAAATTTCAACCACCAATTTATCTTCAAAGTTATTATCAACAAAACGACATTTTAATAGTCATAAAACAAATTTCAATAACGACTAAAATATTATCCAAAACATCCTAGGATAGATAAGCATGTGACTCACAAGTATATATTTGTTATTCATTTCTATCAATATACTATTTTCTTAGGACACTCGTGCAAAGTACATGTATGAATCAAGTGCTTTAAGGAATACTTATAAAAAAAGATCATTTGGTGAATAATTTATATTTATTATAAATTAATTATTTTACTGTATATATTTAAAACTATAATTTTTTTTGAATGCTAGAGTGATGCACTTTAAATTTTAATACATACGACGGAATAATAGATATAACAAGTGTGGGAAGTTTTGGGTTATTTCAACAATCCACAATTAGGTGCAATGAACGAAACTAAGTAACACATTATTGACACCCATTCCCCCAACCATTGAAAGCACCTAACAACCTGGACAACGGAAGGAACCACACCTCGAGGAGATCCTTCTGGGAAAAAAATAACATACTGAATCAAGGCTATGAGTTGCCCACAACAAACCAAATGGATTTGAGATAACCCCTCCAACACACCCAGACACAATTCAACTAACTCATGATGAACTACAAAGGCTCTACCAACCATGGCGAGCCTCTGTCGTTATCAAAGTTTTTGGTAGGAAATTCCCGCACACCTACCTAAGGAACAAGTTGGTAGACCTATGGAAACCTACATAACCACTAGTTATGATAGATCTAGGGAACACCTACTATGTAGAAAAATTTAATTTTGTAAACAATGTCAACAAAGTGCTACATGAAGGACCATAGTTCATCGCTGGGAACTTTGTCTTTATTAGGAAATGGGAACCTAACTTTGAACCACAAACCTCAATAACTACCTATACTGCAATTTTGGCAAGGCTTCCACATCTCCCCACTGAGTCCTATAATAGGCAGGTGCTAGAAAGGATGAGACAAAAACTGGGTGCCCTCATCAAGATAGATGTATGCATGTCAAGAACCCTAAGAGAATGGTATGCAAGAATATGCATCCAAGTCCCACTGGAAACCCAGTCAAGAGTGAGGTAATCATGAGCACTCACAAACAAAGAGTAATCCATGAGAGAGAGAGAATTAGCCGATTGGGACACAAATAACAATTGCCCAACTATTACCCACCAAAGAGTGTAGGAGAAGATCCCCATAAAAGAAAACTGCAAAGAAACATACAATGAAAACTGGGAGGTTTTTTATTCTCAAATAAAACCACCAAAAAAAGGATCGTGGAGCTAAGGTCCCTGACTCATCGAAAAATAGAGCACAAAGAGGACTATGCCTTAAAAGCTCACACACCTATGGACATGGGCCAAAGAAATAGGACCAAGAAAGAAGATAGGCCCAAAAGAAAAGAAATAGGTCCAATTAGTGGAAAAATAGAACTTCAAAGGATATTACTAAACACCCAAGAAGGAAATCACACTGACAGAAAAAAAGCTAGTCGAGCTCAGAGAGAGGGACCTAGTGGACAAAAATTAATTGGCAACCACTCCCTAACTACTCCCTTAAATGCCATTTTTGGTGAATTCCCCTCCATGGAAGGAAAAAATGTTAAGTAAATCCAAGAAAGATTTGAAGTGAAGGATGACATTACTACTTACGCTACAAATGCAAACGTGAACAATGCAACTACAATGAAGCCTCTTATTGCCTACACTTTTCTCATAAATAATCCTAAATCATCTTCTCATGTTCTTTTACTTGATGACATATCACCATCTTTTTTTTAGTAGAAAGCCTGGATTTCACATCCCCATGTTTTTTTTTCTTTCTTGATTCTCTTAAGAATGAAACCAAAGCTATTTCCACTGGTGATCTCTCACATGAATTTTTCGTAGCTGTTGATGGAGAAGGCATTTGTTCTAATAAATGGCTTTCAACTTCCTACTTTTTCATGCACCATTTGCAAGCTTTTCGAAAAGAAACAAATGTTTTTCCTTCAGGAGAACAGTAACATATCTCTTGGGATTCTTCCCAATATAAGAGAATTTTTATCCAGTTGCAGCTAGGTGTTTCTTAGCTTTTAGGGATGTGGCCCCTGTCTTCACTCCATATCTATAGGACTTCTGATAGGCAGAAGTGTCTAGAGATTTTTGTAAAAAAAAAAAATAGTTAATTACAGCTTGACAGCACATTTCGGGCTCAATCATTGTTACTTTAGGCTTAACTCTTGTTTCTTCGAGCTCAATTATTGTTTCATTGGGATCAATTGTTGATTCTTCAAGATCAATTATTGATTCTTCAGGCTCAAATCTTGATTCTTCAGGATATATCAATTCTTCATTCTTCAGGTTCAATCCTTGTTTCTTCAGGCGCAGTACTTTTCTATTCAGGTTCAGTACTTGTTTTTTCAAGATCAATTTTTATTTCTTCAGGCTCGATTCTTGTTTCTTCATGATCAATTATTGTTTCTTTAGGCACAATACTTGTCTCTTTAGGATCAATATATGTCTCTTCAGGTTCGGTACTTGTTTCTTCATGCTCAATTTATGTTTCTTAAAGATTGAATATTTTTGCTGTGAGTATTATTTTGAGAATCAATTGTAGAGTTAGTTATTTTTTTTAAATTTTTAAATCTTAGATTAATTTTTTTCTGAAATTTGTAAAAAAAAAATAAAAAAATAAAAAAGAATTAAAAATTAAAAATTTAAATAATTTTTAATGTGGTAATGTGTGGCACTGATGTGACATGTGTAGAATACACTTGTCATTGTGAGATTGGTATTATAAAGTTAAGGTGATATTAGATTCACTTGAAATGAGTTTAGGGCGGTAAAGAATTATCTGTAAAGTTAAAATATTAAAATAAGTTTCGCAGACAAGTTCAAGGGGATTTTATATATTTTCTCTTTGGTTTAATGCATTGAAAATAACATGCATTGTATTAAAAAACTATTTACAAAGATACCCTACACATTTATGGTATAGAAAGATGTAAACACGATTTTGAGGGACAATTAGGCCTTTAATCATGCTAATGCATGTATCAAAAATCATTGCATTACTAATACATAAAAATTCATGTTATTAATAATACGTTCCTTAATACAAAATAGAGTGTATAACTAATACAAGCATTAGTTATACATAGATTGAAAAGAAATACCAAACAAGGTACTAATAATACAGAAAAAGAATTCATGTGTTATTTTTCTTAATAAACTCTATAAAACGATCTTTTTTTTCAGTCTATGTATAATTAATATTGTATTACTTATACATCTTATAAATGGTATTAATAAGATATATAACTAATGATATTGGTAATACCAAGATTATTAAGTTTTGTTTTACTTTTCTATTTCTTCTTTTTTATTATCTTTCTCTTTCTTCCTCATCTTCTTCTCTAAAGTTTTATTTTACTTTCCCCGATTGGGACACACAAATAACAATTTTCCAACTATTACCCATTAAAAAGGGCAGGAGAAGATCCTCGTAAAAGCAAATTGCAAGAAACATACGATGGAAAATAGGAAGTTGTCCTGGGCGGTTCCCCCAGTTGAACAGAGTAGTTTACCCAGTGGCAATAATAACTCTACCTAATTTCCTTGTATTAAAGGACCAACATGCAATAAGGTTCCTGATGAAACAAGAATAGGATCCCTGACTTATCGGCAAACATAGCATAAAGAGGACTATGGCCCAAAAGCTCATACACCTATAGGCATGGCCCAAAGGAGCAGGCTCGATAACAAAGATAGGCCCAAAAGAAAAGAGACCCGCTCGATTAGTAGAAAAATGGGACTTCAAAGGGTATTACTAAATACCCAAGACGGAAATCACACTGACAGGAATAAAAAAGTCTGTGGAGCACAGGGAGAGGGGCCAAGTAGACAGAAATTAACTGGCAACCACTCCCCAACTACTTCCTTAAATGCACTTATGAGAAAATATCAAGAAAATCAAAGAAAGATTTGGAGTGAAGGACGACATTACTACATACGTTACAAATACACAAGTGAAATTACAACCACTTATTGCCCACACTTCTCTCCCAAATAATCCTACACCATCTTCTCAAGCTCTTTTACTTGAACGCATATCACCATCTCCTTTTTTGGAGAGAGGGTCTGGATTTCACATCCTCATGTTTTCTCTTCTTTCTTGATTCCTTTAATAATGAGACCAGAGGTATTCCATAGGTGACTTCTCACATGAGTTTTCCGTAGCCGTTGTTGGAGAAGACACTTGTTCTGGTAAGTGGCTTTCAGCTTCCCACTTTTTCTCACACCATTTGCAAGCTTTTCAAAAAGACACAAAAGTTCTTCCTTCTGTAGAACAGTAACAAGATCTCTTGGGATTCTTCCCAACAGAATAGAATTTCCATCCAGTTACAGCTAGGTATGTCTTAGCTTTTAAGGATATAACCCTATCTTCACCCCATGTCTATAGGACTTCTGTTAGGAAGAAGTGTATTAAGATTTTGGTAAACAATAGTCAATTACAGCTTGGCAGCATATTTCAGACTTAATCGTTGTTACTTCAGGATCAATTGTTTTTTCTTCGAGCTCAATTCTTTTATATTCGGGATCAATTCTTGATTCTTCAGGCTCTATTCTTGATTCTTCAGGATCAATTCTTCATTCCTCACGTTCAATTCTTGTTTCTTCAGGGGCAGTACTTTTCTGTTCAGGTTAAATACTTGTCTCTTCAGATTTAGTACTTGTTTCTTCACACTCAATTCTCATTTCTTCAGGCTCGATTCTTGTTTCATCCGGCTCAATTATTATTTCATCAGGCACCTCGCTGCATATTGTTCCTTCAATACAAGGAGACTAAGTAGAGTTATCAGTGCCACTGGGTAAACTACTCTGTTCAACTGGGGAATCACCAGACAAATATTTGACTCTTCCAACTCCTGGCAAACTTCACTAAGTGACTCACAAATGCTTCCATTAGGAGCAATGTAATTTTTCTTAATCTTACCATTCTCCATTTTGAGTTCAAATTTCCAGTCCGTATATAACAGATGCTTCTTAAACTTTTTCTTTGAGGACATAGATAACATACACTTAGTTGTTACTTCTAGACAAGAATCAGGTTCATTGAAGAGTTACTGCCAATCAAATTCCTTCTTCTTTTTAGGAAGTCCTTCCTCGTGACTCTTAAAATTCACAAAAGTTAGTTGTTCACTCTTTCTATTAGACAAAATACCAACAATTTCATCACTGGGCAGCTTTTGAAATTCTCTTATTGGGGTTGCTTCAGGGCAAGAGTCAGGTTGACCAAAACCGGTCTGCCCCTCCAATTTCTTCTTCTTTGTAGGAGGTCTCCTCCTGCAAGGCATCAATGGTTGACTCTTGGTACTGGACAAAATACTAGTAATGTCATCTCTAACCGAAGGTAAAACAGAGAAATCAAATGGTAATACAGATGAACATCCTTGTTAAGAATTTGTGGTAATACCACATGTGGAAGATGGAAAACATCCTATCCTTCGAGCTAATGATTACCACATGGATAGTGATGATATTACTGGTATTTTGTCAAGTACCAAGAGTCAACCACATACTATCACAAACGCTAAGCTTTGCTGGGGGAGACCTCCTACAAAGAAGAAGAAATTGGAGGGGCAGACCAGGTTGGTCAACCTGTTTCTTGCCCAGAAGCAACCCCGATAAGAGAATTTGAGAAGTCGTCTAGTGATGACATTGCTGGTATTTTGTCCAAAAGAAAGAGTAAACGACCAGCTTTTGTGAATTCTAAGAGTCACGAGGAAGAACTTCCTACAAAGAAGAAGAAATTTGATTGGCAATAACTCTTCAATGAACCTGATTCTTGTCTAGAAGTTATAACTAAGTGTATGCCATCTATGTCCTCGAAGAAAAAGTCTAAGAAGCATCTGTTATATACGGGCAGGAAATTTGAACTCAAAATGGAGAATGGTAAGATTAAGAAAAATTACATTGCTCCTAATGGAAGCATTTATGAGTCACTTAGTGAAGTTTTCCAGGTGTTGGAAGAGTCAAAAATTTGTTGGGCGGTTCCCCCAGTTGAACAGAGTAGTTTACCCAGTGGCAATAATAACTCTACCTAATTTCCTTGTATTAAAGGACCAACATGCAATAAGGTTCCTGATGAAACAAGAATTGATCCTGATGAAACAAGAATTGATCCTGATGAAACAAGAATCGAGCCTGAAAAAAATGAGAATTGAGCATGAAGAAACAAATAGTGAACCTGAAGAGCCAAGTATTGAGCCTAAACAGAAAATTACTACCCCTGAAGAAACAAGAATTGAATGTGAGGAATCAAAAATTGATCCTAAAAAATCAACAATAGAGCCTGAAGAATCCATAATTGATCTTGAAGGATCAAGAATTGATCCCGAAGGATCAAGAATTGAGCCGAAGAAACAAGAATTGAGCCTGACGTAACAATGATTGAGCCTGAAATGTGCCACCATGTTGTAATTAACTATTGTTTACCAAAATCTCAAGACGCTTTTGCCTATCAGAATTCCTATTGACATGGGGTGAAGATAGGGGCTACATCCCTAAATGCTAAGAAATATCTAGCTGCAACTGCATGGAAATTCTATTCTGTTGGGAAGAATCCCAAGAGATATCCTGACTGTTCTCCAGAAAGAAGAACTTTTGTGTCTTTTTAACAAGCTTGCAGATGGTGCGTGAAAAAGCGGGAAGCTGAAAGCCACTTATTAGAACAAGTGTCTTCTCCAATAAAAACTATGGGAAACTCATGTGAAAGGTCACTGGTGGAATACCTTTGGTCTCATTATTAAAAGAATCAAGAAAGAAGAGAAAACATGGGGATATAAATTCTGGGCCTTCTCTTAAAAAAGGAGATGATGATATACGATCAAGTAAAAGAGCTCGAGAGGTTGGCCCTTCTTCCTTTAATCAAACACCTTGAACAGTTTTATCTTGGTTGATAGACAATAATATGGTCCTGCCATGTGCTAAGTTAAAATATTGTGGAAAGAAGAATGGTAATCCAATGTTAGAAGGGCAGATAACTCATGAAGGAATCGAATGCAATTGCTGCCAAAAGATTTTTGGTCTTCGTAACTTTGAAATCATGGTGGAAGCAGTTCAACAAGTATATACTTTGAGGATGGAAGGTCTCTTCTTGAGTGTCAAATGTAGATGAAATCCAAACAGAGTATAGAAAACAAAGAGGGTAGTCATTTTACCTCAAATGACTATATATGTTCTATTTATCATACTATTAGATATTGAAATGAGATAATTATATACTTTACCATTTACATATGTAGAAGTATTAATGATGTCATTATATATTATTTACAAAGTAAACAAAAAAAGATACAGTAACATATGTATTTTTCATGTTGTGATCAATTTCTTCTATACCATTTTCAAACAGAATGACCTGTTACATTTAAATTGAGGATAGAATGTCCGTATTATACACAAGAAATCTACAATTAATTATTTTCATTCCATTTAAAATTGTAAGAGTAATATGATGTGTTAATAAAGGAAGCACATATTCATTCCTTAAGGGCCAAGGTCCCCCTCTACTTTAATGGGATTTATGATAGTTTAAAAATGGACCATTTTCTTCACCTTAATCCCATAGTTTGATCATTATAAAATGATGTCAAATCTACTTCGTACTTTTGGGATTGAACGCTTACTAGAGAATCTAATTGTCAAGTGAAGGATTAATATTCAACTTGACTAATCAATAAATATGAACACTCATGGTAAGTTGAAGTTGCATCTCATCCCAAAATACAGCATAAGAATCTGACAATTAATATGGACTAACTATTATGCTACAAAAGCTAATGAATATGATCTCAGTCTGAAAAGTCTTGTTTAGGTTGTGATCCAAAAAAGCAATATTCTTGCAGTCTTGCTGATATAATTCACATAAACTTCCATGACAAAATAATATAATATAGAGTTATTCATATAACACCAAAGGAAAAAATTTATTCATCGAGCTATATTCCTCTTAGGATAGTGAAATATATAAATAGAAAGAAGTCACTATTTAGGATGCATAAAACACATGCAATTATATTATACTGCAAAATAGAGGAAAATGATGGAAACATAGTATGACACTCATTGAGAATACAATAAATTTCATTGATTAAAGTTATTAAAGGCACATATTGAAATAGTGTTATCAAAAGATGAGGATTTAAAATAACAAAAGGATCATATATTTCAAAGATGAATTAGAAAAGCTCTGTTGGAGAGTGCCTGCAAGTTTCAAAAGATGATATAAGAAAATGAAGTAAGAAGATTTAACTCTTGTCTCAAATGATGCACCAATAATGACATGCCTCATTTTCAAACTAACTTTAGATTAAGCTAGAATTTGATCAAAATCTGATCTTCAATTTCAGAGGTATAGTTAACAAAAACTTATTACGTGAAACAACAGAAAAGGGATGTGTCTATTACATACCAACTGCTTGCTAGGTACTATCAATATGAAATATTAAATTGAAGAGATATCCTCACTACTCATTCTCAGCATCATTTATTCATGGTCTTCACGAAAACATCAGGAACTGTTAGATAACATAGTCAAGACAGAAACCATGTCGGATTCTCCAAAAATAAACCACTTTTGGAGAATCCATCATACACTTACTGACACTTTTGAAGAGTCTGAGCAACATAGCTATACTAAAGAATCCTAAAAGACTTAAGGGAACATAGACCTACAAGACTACCAGCCCTAAATTCTAGCCTTATCCCCACCAGCACCTATTCTGACTACAACACAGAAGAGTTAAATACCTACATTCATGCATAATTTTAAAAATTCATTAAAAGGATATCTTATCTAAACAATTAGGAGTGAGAGAATAAAAAATTAAATAATATATAGCGGCCACACATGACATGCTAATCATCCCTTAGTTTTAATATTTATAGATACTAATGTGCTAGAATCTAAAGCGATAACCATGCAAATTCAAAGACTTATAAGTGGTGACCTACTTCAATGTTTTGTTTGGTAAGAAAGTAAGGAGGAAAAAAGATCTCTGCTACTGTTAATGGGGTATAACCTAAAAGATACATCATGATATACTATAGACTCATAGACATTAGTCAAATAGAAAAGTGGGGAAAAGGTAAATTTATTATTCTTTCAATGTTCACTTAGTTATATAAGAAAGAAGACCCACTTCAAAGTTATATAACAAGCTTGTGATTTGCAAGAAAGCAAGTAGAAGTACAATTCATTTACTGAAATTTTGATTTATAATGTAAGAATTTAGTTTTGGAGCTATAGTTTTCTTTCTTTCCTCCTAGTGTAAGTTGTATGATTGAAGAATTTCCACAAACAGATACAAAGCCAAAGCTGTTTAGATGCATGTTAAATTTTGAAATCAAACGGAGAAAAGAAAGCACAATATGAGAAGATGAATACAAGATGCCATAAATTGATGAAGCCACATACTATTCGACCTAAATTATCCAATTGTTGATGGCGTTCTTATCTAAGAAGCAACAATAGAATAGAAAGCCCGAGATGATGACTTATCTGATTCTAGCCGCTTCTAATAAGGAGTTTGTATTTAGAAGTTATTGATGAACAGAAACTTGGCAACAAACTTCAAACATTATTTTTCAGTGAATAAAACATATTCGTAAGAACGCAGACATATCAAGAAGGAAAAGAAAATTAAGTTATTACACATATTAAAAACTTACCTTAAACTCGGAAGAGCGAAATAAAATCATTGCAGATATATGGAGATTGACATGTCTTTAGGAAAATATTAGAATTGAATATGTTGTGTACAATCAACAATTCATATAAACGAAAGCATATATAAATAAAGTACACAATTGTAAAATCTAAACTCAGAACTCAACAAAATAATTAGATAAAAAGTCATATTATTGATAAGTTTTTATCTAAGAGGAAGCAAGAACAATTTCTAAGTGAAATATCGTGGTATATCCAATTTCTAAGTACCTAAATGTCACGACTTGAGCCTAGGGCCTAGACGTGACACGACGAATGAGAAACTCGAAGGAACCCCAAATAAGCCTCTTGACTTGTCATTGCATATCATTGGTTGTGGAAGCATATAAAAACACAAAGACTAAGAATAAGGGCAATGTGACTAAGGGTAGATTGCATAAACATCATAATCAAGAGTCAAAGTCAAGCTCATAACATAGATACATAATGTGTCCAACAAATACCTCTAATACATAGATAGAGCAAGGGACAAGATAAAGCTACCAGACTTACTCTCATAGTCAAAACAAAACATAAAAAGGAACGTCTCAATACATAATAGGAATAACATAGGCTATTGTTCCCCAAATGGAGGACTCACCAACTAGCTTTGAGTAGCACTGATCTAGCCACGTGGATGAGGAGGATGATTAACTTGGGCATCGGTTCCTATATGGTGATATCATATAGGCAAGAGTATGCATTAGTACGTTTGAATGTACTAAGTATGTGGGATGCAATGCAATAAGAGATAAACATCATAATCCAAAATGCATAATGTTAGGCAATAGGCATAATATAGCAATATGACATGTATGATCAATGCATAAGTAAAACATACTTAAGTAACTCATGATCATATAGGATATCATATGTGAAGATGAGACCAAGCAAGCTATCCAACCTTGTGTTGGGATAAGATGGTGATAGGTACACCCATCACCTTAGGTGGTGAAGAACGCACCCCTCACATGGTTAATGACATTCACACCTATCATCTGGGTGGAAAAGTATGAACCCCTCACATGGTTGGTGAGTACTAACCCCCACCTCGATTACCAAGGTACTAACCCCTAGATAAGCCACCTAGGCTCTTGTCCCCCCTAGATTAGGCATGGTCTAATCCATCACTTTATATAGGATTTATCATATGATCTAGTGCAACACTTCATATAGGAATAATCATATACATAAGCTCATTTCATCATCACAACATCATTCATATAATATCTCATGCTATGGACCTTCATTTCCTCAAGAAACCATAACCGAACATTTTATCGAACACCTTGGGGGTGTGTAACGGGGGTAAAAGACCATGCAATTTAGAGAAGAAATCATGCAAGAAAATCTACTATGAAACCATCAATCAACACCTTGCAACACCCCCAAGAAAATCACATCAAAACCCCTCATCAAACTCAACATTAGATCCAAGATCTAGAGCTCAAAACATGCTAAAACAACCATACTATTAAGATCCGGAACAGATTTAGATCACTATGACTATAAAGTAATCAATATTACAAGAACCACATGAGAAAGCTACCTTAAATCAATACAATAATAGTAAAAAAAGGGTTTAGGAACCATCAATGGAAGCATAAAAACGTCAATCTAGAGCTTAGAAAGGGTGGGAAAGGACCAAAATAATCCTTCTTAAAAAGCTGTCTAACGGCTGTTACGGGCCCCGTTATGACACATAGGTAGCACTACGACTCATAGGACCCTTCACATGACCCCTAGGCTCAATTTCGGAGTCTCTGAAAATTTCTACGAGCCTGACCTACGAGTCGTAGTGCAACTCTACACCGACAGTCTTTAGTAAAATGGTCATAACGTTTGACTCTGAACTTTAAATGAGGTGAAACCAAGTGTGTTGAAAAGCTAATTCAAAGGGATTTCATTTGATATATTGAGGGTCACCCAGTTCCAATTGTGCTAAAAGGTATGCTTGTTTAAAATTGACCCTTGCATGAACCATCACCCAAAACTCAATTCTTAGGGAATTCTTGAACTCGTCTAGATACTAAGAGTCTCCCATGAACCTAATACACTCCCAACCTAACATAATTACACTTGAAATATGGATACAAAAGAGCACAGAGTTATAGGGTGTCACAATAATGCACGGGTTTTGAGATATATGAAAAATAAGATTTCGGGCACTTCTGAGGCATATTTGTAGGCACTTTTTGGGGTCGTTTCAATATCTCCCCCTTGAGAACATTCATCACTGAATGTAAAAGAGATGTACAAGACAAGAATAATCATGAACAAATCAGCCCAACAAGAATGCAACATCACATTTAAAACATCACTTTCCAAAATGTCAACATAAGTGTAAAATCATCATAATTTGCCAACTTAAACATAGATGTACATGAATGACATAGGGGCTGAAATATAAGACTTGATATCACATAGGGGACATAGAATTAGTAGCTTAGACTTGAATGGGGTGGAAAAGATAAGGATACCGCTTTTGCATGTCCACTTCGGCTTCCCAAGTAGTACTTTCGATTTGTTGGTTCCTCCAATGGACCTTAAAGGATGCCACCTCTTTGTTACTTATCTCCTCACTTGCCTATCTAAAATCTGAAATAGAACCTCCTCATAAGTCAAGTTATTCTCCACAACACCCACAACATCAAGAGGCACAATAACATTAGGATCACCAACACATTTTCTCAACATAGAGACATGGAACACCAGATGGACCAAGTCCACTTCACTAGGCAACCTCAACTCAAAAGCTACCTTGCCAATCCTCTTTGTCACCTTATAAGGGCCAACATATCTAGGAATCAATTTCCCTTTCTTACCAAAACGAACCATACCATTCATTGGAGAAACCTTTAAATAAACCTAATCACCCACTTTGAATTCAAGGTCCCTTCTTCTCACATTGGCATAGGATTTTTGGTAGCTTTGGGCTATTTTCAACCTTTCCCTAATCATCGTTACCTTCTCAAGAGCCTCCATGACCAGATCCAGCCCCAACAAAGCCACCTCTACAACCTCAAACCATCCAACTGGTGATCTACACCGCTTACCATAGAATACCTCAAAACGAGCCATACCAATGCAAGAATGATAGTTGTTGTTATATGCAAACTCAATCAAAGGAAAATGATCATCCCAACTACCCCTCAACTCCAAGACACATACCCTAAGCATATCTTCAAGGGTTTGAATTGTCCTTTCGGCTTGGCCATCTGTTTGAGGGTTGAAGGCCATACTAAGTTTAATCCTTGTACCAAGACCCTTTTAAAAAGACCTCCAAAAATAAGAAGTAAATTGGACACCATGATTCGATATAATGGACAAGAGAACTCCATGCAACCTGACAATCTCATGGATGTACAATTTTGCATACCTTTTAGCCTTATATATAGTCTTAATCGATAGAAAGTGAGCCAATTTTATCATTCGATCAACCACCACCCATATAGAATCAAAACCTCTCCTAGTTTTGGGCAACCTAACTACAAAGTCCATATTAATATCTTCCCACTTCCAAGTGGGCACCTCAATGTCTTTAGTTAGGCCACCTGGCCTTTGATGATCGGCCTTTACTTGTTGGCAACTATGACAACCAT
>DF363129.1:5370-43497 GCA_000787875.1 Solanum virginianum
ATACTTAATTCCAAATTCCATCAAAACCTCACAAAATCAAGCTTATGGCTAGCAACACATGCTTACTCCATTCTTCTTGAAAACTAAACAAAAACGCATATCTAACTAACATAACGTGCATGAGAACTTACAATGCTGTTCTAATATACAATAATCTCAAACTAAATATTTAACCTTTGATGCAATTTGTACAGATTATATAAATAGGTAACCATATATAATAATGTCAAACTAAATATCTTATCAAATCACATTTCTCATCTGGTGTTCAAAATTTGTATCCACTATGATTGCCAGATCAGATTCTATGTGTCTATCGCATGTTAAGTCAACTTATTTTCTATTATATAAATAGATCACTTACTATGAACTTATAACATATTTCTCTCTATCCTCTATTTAGCAAACAAAAGATATATATATATATATATATATTCTCTTTGTTCTATTTAATTATTTTTATATAAATTGAATGTGTAAACAATAAAACAAACATATTAACACTTAATTTTTTGTGTTCTTTTTATTAATTTATTTTAATAAATTGAAAATTAGTAAATAAAAATGACAGATTCTGGGGAGAAAAATGTTAGAGAATCATCATCATCCTAGAAAACATAAAAAAGGCAAAGGTAGCGTCAAAGATAACCCGTGAAACAAACTCAACCTTAAAAAAAACTAATCTTACGCTTCAAGTGGTTGAGTTTGTTCCATAGGGTATCTTTTTACACTGCCTTTGCCTTTCTGATGTTTTCTAAAATAATGATGATTCTCTAAAATTTTTTCCCCAAGAACCTGCATTTTTATTTGCTAATTTTCTATTTATTAAAATAAATAAATTAAAAGAACACAAAAAATCAAGTGTTAGTATGTTTGTTTTATTGTTTACTCATTCAATTTATATAGAAAAATAATTAAATAGAACAAAGAGAAAAAAAAATATATATAAGAGAGACATTTACACACTTTTTTTAAAAAAATAGAGGATAGAGAGAAATGTATTATAAGTTCATCGTAAATGATCTATTTATATAGTAGAAAATAAGTCGACTTAACATGTGATAGACACATAGAATCTAATCTGGCAAAAAATTAGGAGGGTGGGGGCGCGGCTGGGGGGTCATAGTGGATACAACTTTTGAACACAAGATAAAAAAAATGATTTGATAGAATATTTAGTTTGAGATTATTATATATGGTTACCTATTTATATAGTATATACAAATTGCATCAAAGGTTAAATTCCATATATGGTATATGGAGTCTATACATATGCTTATATATGATATGATTGCAGCTTCTAATGGTGTTGTAATTGTTAATGGGAAGAAATTATCATCCATCTTAGTTGATGAAGATTCCGTAAAATTTATCCTCTTTTGTCTACTTATGAATGAATATTCATTGTTATTTATAGTAGCTAGACCGACTGTTGATAGCTAATCAAAGATAAAGATGTTTTTTTCTCTTTAAAGTTGATTCTAGTGCTTTTATTTTGACACTGTAACTTTTTGTTGATAAAAACTTTTCAATCACTGTGTTGTGTGAGTTATACAATACAACTCAAAGATTTGTTTCACAGGAAGCATTTGAATATGTTTTGGAACAAAAAAAAAGAATTGCAACTAAGATCATATACTTCTAAAATGCTTGTAACAGGATCAATTTTCAAGGTAATAATAGTTAATTAGTACTCTTGATTATAATGTAATTAATTCACTTGCAGGAAAAGGAGTCAGGGAGTCCTATAACTCAGGCCGAGGTATTCAAGGCTACACACAAAAAGAAGAAGGAAAATCCTAGAGATTCGGATGTTTGGGTTGAGCCATTGTCACGACCCAAACCTAAGGTCTATGAGTGACATGGCAAATGCGAACACGAGAGTCCCCAAACAAGCGTCATAGTATCCATATTCACATCATCAATTTAAAAACGTAAATGGATAATAAAAATATAAGTCTAGGGGATGGGAGAATAGGACTCACACTATGGGATTGTCATAGGAAATGGAAGTAGCATGGATTCACAAAGCACGTATCACATAAATACTAAGAGTTGGGTAAGTATGACTCACTATATGGGGGTAATTCAGGATGTAGGATCTTTCATATCATATCATATAGCCATATCATAAAGCTTATAACCCATCCACATAATGATAACTAATAGGTAGTCAATCCATAATATAACCTCCAATCATACACTTAGCATATAAACGTAAAGGAGTTTAAAAGATGTCCAAAATTGCCTCTGATTATAAGATAAGACGGGGGCCAAGACATACCCCGGGCTCACCCTCAAAGTAAATAAAATAAGAAAACACCATAGGTAGAGGAATGATGATTTTTACTTGGAAGCTAGGACTCACCACAACAAGCAAAACTTGAGGTCCGAGTTAGATGTCATATGGTATGTGAATATACTCCTCGATCCCTACATGGTGAGATCATGTAGGCAAAAATATGTGTTAATACGTTTGAATGTACTAAGTATGAGGACATGCAATGTATATGAGTTATCAAACTTGTATTCAATGTTAGATGGCAATGGAACATAATATAGAAAAAAAAGTGTATATCCAAAGAAGAGTAGTATATAATTATGCAATGAAACTCATGATGCATGAAATGTAATAATGCTCGTATATAGTGAGGATGTGACCTCAACCGACATAAATAAGACCATGCGAGCTATTACTTGGAATCTTGATAAAATTCCCTCATCGGTAAAGAGGTGGTCTACTTGCCAAAGGAAAACCATATTTCACCTTACAGGCATCTCCATTTTGGAGAAGAAACCTTCCTTACGGGCATCCCCATTTTGGATAGGATTTTCACAATATTTTACATAATACTTCTCCTTACGGGTATCCCCATTTCGGAGTATTAACCTTCTGTCATGCCCCGGGAGGGTATCCTAGACGTGATCGACACTCAGAGGCTATTGCTAGTCCCCAAGCAAACCACTTGATCTCAAGATAGTCATTCAATCAACTATTTAACGAAAATCATCAGAAATAGAGTAAATGGGACAGTGGGCAACGTAGGCACCTATGTATTAAAGAAATAAGGGCCATAGGCCAAAAGACTAGTCTCAACATTTATAAAATAAAATAGATTTAAGAAACTCAGTGTAGAAAGGGAAAGACCCTAACATCAAAACCATCATCTCTATGTCTATGGAGTCTCTACTTCCATAATCTAGGAAGGTATCATGACAGGCCATAGCTGTCACAAACTCTAAAGAATAAACTCAAATCATATGAAAGGAAATAAATGATATTGTTAGAACCTGTTTTGTGGTGTTTTGGATCAATTATGAAATTTGGGACCAATGTTATAATTTTTGAAAAATTTAGGATTAAAGTTGTGATATTTCAAAGAGGTGTGTATGTATAAATCCATGTATATATATACATGTGCTCATATAAGACTTCCTAAAATTTCTAGAACAATTGTCTTCTTATAAAAATAAAAAAAATCAAGAGTTATTTAATTAAAAGTGGGTCCACTCAAGTGGTGTTGCAATTTGATTGGAGAAAGTGTAAGGAGTGGGGTCAAGAGAGTGTAAATAAATATATACATGTTGCCTTATCCCTTCTACAAGATCAAAGTTCCTACACATAGAAATTTTTTCAAGCCTCAAACATACTCCTTTTCATGGTCCTCGGGTTGCTACAGTAGCACCCAACAAAATTTGAGTTTTTCGATCTTTCAATTATTTTATCGCTACAAGCCTAGTATATTGGGTCCCCCAAGTAGCGTGGAAGCATTGGTTGGTCAAGAAAACACCTCGTTTTACTGAGCGATTTGAACTTCTTAAAAGGGTTATAAGGTATGTTGATTTTAACCTTGTTTTAAGTAAATTTAAAGCATGTATGCATGTTAGTGTGTATTAAATTGAAAGAAAACCATGAAAAATTGCTTGGAATATGAGTTGGGAGATTAGGGAGGTAGGTTCGAATTTGGGGGTTTGTTGGTGCATAAAATTATATTGTCCTAAATTCATGTGTTTGTGTTTGTTTGGCATAAAAATGATCTTTGTGGGGTGAAAGAAGGGTTGGAAATTGTTTGTATATATGTGTGTAAAGAGGTGGTCAAATTGGGGTCCTTATAGGTAATGAAATATTATGTTTTGACGTTGGGGGTTTACGTGGGACGTTTGAGTGATGTATTATGGTTCGTGGAGTATATAGGAGTGCTTGAATATGGTAAATATGTATTAAAGTGTATGCTTCCCTGTTTTGCGTTGGTGAGAAAAATAAAGTTCGTTAGTGAATTTAGTGTGGGTATGGCCTTGGAAAGGTCTATTGATAGTTGTTGGGTTGTTGTTGTTGTTGTTGATGATAAATTGGAGCCGAGATGGATTCTCGGGGTGGCCTAATTTAAGGGGAAGTGCTGGCGAAATTTTTATAAAATTTGGGGTAAAACTTGGGATTTAAGGCTCATAGAGGATTATAACTAATTATGAACGCCATTGTGATTTTTGTAGACATTGGGCATCCGTAAGAGTAATTTGGATTGGCTTGACATTGGAGTTAATTTGGCGAAGGAAGAAAGGTATGTAAAGCATTTTGGTTTATGACATGACTTTGGCAAACCTTGTTAAGGTTATAAGTTCCCAAAAATCTCTCTTTCTTTGTAAATCGGGCTAGTACATGTCCTATGTGTGGTTCTTGGTAGCACTATAGAAATTACTCATATTTTGACCCTTATACCTTAAAAATCCGAAAGTTGTAAAAAATATAAAAAGTTTGATAAGGTTGAAGGAATATATTTTTCTAAGACTTGAAAAGTGTCAATAACCGTAATTTTTGATAAACACCCGAATTGCCTAAAAACTAATTTGAAACATTTTATAGTAGTTTGTATGACGTAAACTAAGTATATTCCCTCTAAATTACCACGACATTGTTTTTTTGAAAATTGGCAACTCTAAAAGAACTTAAGATAAATAATACATTATTATTTTTGGACATGAACATTTTACTACTATTTTGAGATTTTTGATAGTGATTTTGTGCATATGGCTTCTCACGACTCTATTCGTGCTTATTATAACCTCATTCACTGGTTCTCGAGCCGGTTATTATCATGCGTACTATACTATATGTATATATATTTTGAAGTAGGTTGGATACGACGGGTCGGTTCACCCATGGGCCGACTTTGCTTAGTTTGGAGCCATAAAGAGCTGGGCTTTGGATATGTTGGCATTATGACGTGTGAGTGCTGGGCCTCATTCGCCCCGGCTCACGCGAGTGCTGGGCCTCGTTCGTCTTGGCTCACTTGTTGGCATAATGTCCTCTCTATACTATGATACATGAGTGCTGGGCCTCGCTCGCCCCGGCTCACCTATCCGACGTTTGTGGTTAGTGTTGGAGACTTCGGAGATTTGAACATTTTGGTGTGAGGCGGTGGTATGGCGCAAGTTTGGAGATCGCCATCATTCCTGTACGCTATACATTAACTTGAGATTTTGAACAAAGAAATATTTTCTAATATTTGCATATGTGTTTGACTACTATATCTCTGTTGGTCTATCACTCTCGTTATATTTTGTACTTTCTGCTTTACATATTCGGTACGTATTGCGTACTGACCCCCTTTTCTTCGGGGGATGCATTTCATGCCCGCAGGTACAGAAGCACAGAGTAGCAGGCCACCAGCTTAGGATCCCTGTCTATTTTTTGAAGAGCTCCTTTGCTTCAGAGCAACTATTTGGTATATATACTACTTCTTTATTCTGTATTATGTCCAGATGAGGGTACGACAGGGCCCTGTCCCGTCTTTTGATTCTGTTGGTTTGTATAGAGGTCTGTGGATGCCTGTGTGTATGGGATTATGGTAGTTTGTATAATTCTATACGTATGTTATGTATGTTGGGCGGTTTAATCGCAGCGGTGACCTTGTCGGCCTGCATGTGTATATATATATATGCTTATATTGTATGCTGGGATGTTTCTGTATGCAAGTGGGTAGTCAGTAAAACAGAGGAAATTCTGCCAAAATTTCTGTAAATGAATTAGTTATTATAATTAGATTCTGGCTTAGTAGTTGTGTCTGAGTACCCCAATCGGGTATTAGTCACGGCCCATACATTGGGTCGTGACAGATATCCTCCGAATGCAGGAAAGGACTCACCAATCTCTAGAACTATAAAACTCTTAACCTGAATAATTCACCTGCTGATGTTCTCTATCTTTTGTATCTACATCATAAAATGATGCAATGCCAAATTGCGTCAGTAGGTGGAACATATAGTATGTAAAATAGCTGAATGAAATAATATAGACAGAAATAATATGGAATAATCTCAACTCATAAGATACTTATCTCAGGTAAGGGTAAGGAGTAGACAATAACTAATCAACATCAATTAAGACTTATTCCATCAACTCAATATCAGAGTACTATCAGTGTGGGACCTACTTGAGAGTTTCTCTAACCGATAACCATCACCTATGAGCTGGTGATAGTAAAACAAAATAATGTCGTTTCCATATCCATCCAGTACCTTGTCGGGGTAAAGGATGTCACATCTGTGGATCCACAAATAAAGAACATTAAGTCCTCTTTTGGGACTAAGGAAACATCTGATTCTACAATTCAATCCTCTCCTATGCTAGCCACGTAGTTAATGAGTGCGAGTGGGAATTACTTTTACTCATTTCGATGCTCAATACTCCTCCCAGGACTCAACATACTCATAAGATATCAACATCAAGATTACTCTTCATCTAGTCTCATTGGACATTTTAACTCAACTCATTACTTCATCCATCAACTCTTGGACTTGAAACATTCTTTTAGAATTGAATTTCAAGCTCTATAAGATCTAAGTACATCAATCTCGTCAACATCATCATCAACACTCTCAATTCGGGACCACAACCACGTCAACAAGTACATTTATATCATCAAGGCTCTAGACATTATCCCCTAAGTTCGTTCTTGAAATCTTTAACCAAGTAGCATATAAAGTTGTATAAAATACTTCATAGTAAAACATGTGTGCTGAAAGATTCAGTTTGTGATGATCATCAGCACGAAAATTACAAGAAATAGGTTACTTTATATGAAAATACTCAAGAAATTCATGCTTGAAAGTTCACTACATTCATCTATCGATTAAATTTAATTAAGGGGAATATGGAAGAACAATTTCATGTTTTAGGTTAGCTTTATATACCTGAGATGAAGAACAACACCAATCTTCTCAAGAAACTCAACTCTACACTCAAGACCTTAAACTCCTCTTGTTTTCTTCTCTCAAAACTCTCACTTTGAAAGCTAAGAAAAAGATGGGTTTTGAAACCCTTAATTTGAAGAAAATGGATGTTAAACACGTTTTTAGGACTTGGGAGGGGCTGAGAAATGTCCAAAATACCCTTCTCAAATTAAAAAAAAAAACTCACCCGAAAACACATTGTCCGTGTCGCGCTCGGGGAGCGGACATGTGTATTTTGTAAAAATTCTTCGAACGCGTCATTTTCCAGAAAACTGAAAAAACCAAAGTGTAAGTGTGCATCCCAAGCGCGTTGCACCTTGGGGAGCACATACACTAGTTTTCGATTTGCATCGAAAAACTATCTTTTGATCTGATCCCTCTAAAATCTGACCGAGACTATTTTCCCACTCAAATTTTTGTGTGGATCGCAAATCTAGTCTTAGATTTTCCATTGGATCTTGGAAAGACGCGTTATGCATACATCTCCTCTCTAGGGGTATTTTGATAATTTTACCGGGCTTTACCTTTTCTCCTCCTTGGGATCATTCGCCCTCTAATGATGAGTAAAGGTGGAAATAAAGCACGAGTAGGCTTAAGACTTATCTCAATACTCACTCGACAACTCAAACCCTAAACTCTTCCATCAACCTCTATAACTCTACTCAGACTCAAGAATAAGCACATCATCTCGACAATGGAAACATCAGTTAAGTTAAGGATAGAAACATTACCTTCGATATCATCATTATTTGGCATGAATAGATGTGGGTATTTGGTTCTCATAGCTTCCTCAGCTTCCCACATAATTTTCTCAACAAATTTGTTCCTCCATATGACTTAATTTGATGGAGTCTATCTCTTTGTTTCTTAGCTTATGAACTTGACGATCAAGGATTTGGATTGAAATCTCCTCATAGAATAGGCTATCCTTTACTCTAGTACTCTCAACAGGGATCACCAAAGTAAGATCTCCCAAACACTTCTTTAGCATCAAAACGTGGTACACTGGATGAATCTCGTCTAATTCGGAAGGCAATTCTAACTCATAAGCGACCTTCCCAATTCTTCTTACAATTTGATAAGGACTGATATAGCAAGGACTTCACTTTTCTTTCTTCCCAAACCTCATGAAACCCTTCATAGGTGATACTTTAAAGTACACCCAATCATTGACCTCAAATTCAAAGTCCCTTCTTCTCACATTAGTGTAAGACTTTTGGTGACTCTGGGCAGTCTTCAATCTATCTCAAATAACCTTCACCTTCTCCATAGACTAGTGGACAAGGTTAGGTCCAATCAACGCAGCTTTCCAACCTCAAACCACCTAATCGGTGATCTACATCTTCTCTTATACAACGCTTCATAGGGGGACATTTGGATACTTGCATGATAACTATTGTTATATGCAAATTCGATCAATGGCAAGAGGTCATCCCAATTCCCTTTGAAGTCAAGGACGCAAACCCTTAACATATCCTCCAAAGTCTAAATGGTGCACTCTGCTTGACCATCTGTTTGAGGGTGGAAGGTTATACTTAGATTTACCTTGGTATCCAATCCCTTATGAAAATATCTCCAAAATTGGGAGGTGAATTGAGCTCCTTTGTCCGAGATGATAGACAAAGGAACCTCATGCAACTTCACAATCTCACAAATGTACAATTTAGCATACTCCCCTGCAGTGTTAGTTTTCTTGATTGCCAAGAAGTGGGCTGATTTAGTCATCCTATCTATGATCACCCTATATCGAATCATGTTGCTTTCGGGACCTTGGTAAACCATTAATGAAGTCCATGTTGATNNATGATCACCCTATATCGAATCATGTTGCTTTCGGGACCTTGGTAAACCAGTAATGAAGTCCATGTTGATCATCTCCCACTTCTACTTAGGAATTTCAAAGCTCTAAGCTAGTCCACATGGTCTTTGATGTTCAACCTTGACCTGTTGACAATTGGGACACTTAGAGACAAACTCAACGATATACTTCTTCATTCCATTCCACCAATAGACTTCTCTCAAGTCGTGGTACATCTTGGTGGAGCCAGGATAAATAGAATATCTGGAGTTGTGAGTTTTAACCATAATTCTCTCTCAGACACCATCAACATCGGACATACATAACCTACTCTGGTATCTCAACAACCCATGTCCCCCTATGGAGAAAACTATCACTTTTTGCTTGTAGACAGCTTCTTTTAATTAAAGTAGGATAGGATCTTGGTCTTGCTTTTCCTTTACCTCTAACACCAGAGATGAAGCAGACCCATTATGAATATTGACCCTGCCTTCATTATTTTCTTCAAGTTGTACTCCCAATCGGGCCAATCTGTGCACTTCCTTAGCCAATTCTTTCTTCCCTTCCTCCACATGGGCAGTGCTACCCATAGACAACCTGCTAAGAGTATCAGTAACAATGTTAGCCTTACCTGGGTGGCAGAGAATGCTCATGTCATAATCCTTGAGCAATTCCAGCTACCTCCTCTACCACAGGTTGAGCTCTTTCTAACTGAAGAGATATTGCAAGATCTTGTGGTCAGTGAACACATCCACATGCACTCCATACAAGTAGTGGTACCAGATCTTAAGTGCGAACACCACTGCTGCCAACTCGAGATCATAAGTCGAATAGTTCTTCACACGAATCTTAAGTTGTCTGAAACATAGGCTATCATCTTCCCTCTATTCATTAGCACACAACCCAGTCCAACTCTGGATGCATCACAATATATCACAAAATCTTCCGTCTCATCGGGCAAAATCAAAATTGGTACTGTAGTCAATCTAGTCTTCAACTCTTGAAAACTCATCTCACATTTATTAGACCACTGGAACATGACCTTTTCCTGAGTCAACTTGGTCAATGGTGTGGATAAGGAAGAAAACTCATCAACAAAATTGCGGTAGTAGCTTGCCAACCCCAAGAAACTTCTTATGTCGGTTGGAGAGGTTAGTCTGGGCCAGTTCTTAACCGCTTCTATCTTCTGGGCATCCACTCGAATACAATCACCTGAGACAACATGACCTAAGAAGGCCACTGAATTGAGCCAAAACTCACATTTCGAAAACATTCCATACAATTCATGGTCTTTGAGAGTTTGCAAAACCACTCTAAGATGATTGGCATGCTCGTCTTCATCCTTAGAGTACACCAGGATGTCATCAATAAATACAATCACGAACATGTCGAGATATGGTCTGAATACTCTGTTCATCAAGTACATGAAGGTTGCAGGTGTATTAGTTAACCCAAAGGACATGACCAAGAACTCGAAATGGCCATACCTTGTCCTAAAGGCTGTCTTTAGAATATAACATTTCCCTTACTTTCAACTGATCGTAACCAGATCTGAGGTCTATCTTAGAGAAGCAAGTGGCACCCTGAAGTCGATCAAATAGATCATTGATCCTGGGGAAAGGATACTTATTCTTTATTATAAACTTGTTCAGTTGCCTATAGTCTATACACATTCTGAGAGACCCATTTTTCTTTCGCACGAATAGGACATGAGCACCCTAAGGAGAAACAGTTGGCCTTATGAAGCCCTCATATAACAAATCTTTCAATTGTTCTTTCAACTCTTTCAATTCAGCAGGGCCATCCTATCAGGTGGAATCGACAGAGGCTGGGTATCGGAGAGAACATCAATCCCAAAGTCGATCTCCCTATCGAGAGGGACTCCAGGCAGATTCTCAGGAAATACTTCAGGAAACTCATTTACGATCAAGACTAACTTTAGAGTAGAAGGGTCAACATCATCAGACTCAACTCGTACGAGATGGTAAATACAACATTTATATTAGTTTTCTGGGTCTAAGATATGAGCTAAACTTGCCCTTAGGTGCAATAAAACTCCCCTTCTACTCTAGGACTGGTTCATTAGGGAATTGGAACTTAATAATTCGGGTCCTAGAATCAACAGAGGAATAACAGGCATGAAGCCAATCCATGCCAAGGATCACATCAAAATCCATCATCTCCAACTCTACTAAGTCAGCCAAGGTATCCCTCTGATAGTTGGATACTACACAGTCTCTATAGACTCTCTCAACTAAGATAGACTCACCAGTAGGAGAGAAAACAGAAAAAGGTTCAAGCAAACACTCTGGAAGAATCCCGAACCTACTAGGCACATAGGGAGTCAGAAAAGATAGAGTGGTACCCGGGTCAAGCAATGCATAACAATCAATTTGTCCCACCTCCTGCACCTGTAGTAGTACCCCTTTGATGACTGCCAGTTGGGGGTGCTGCGGTGGACTGTGCTTTATTACTTCCATCACCTCATTTTCTCATAGGACACTCATGCTGGAAGTGACCAGTCTATTGTCACGACCCAAGCCTAGGGCCTAGACGGGTGAATAGGGAACTCGAAGGGACCCCAAACAAGCCTCGTAGCATATCATTACACATCTTTCATTGCAAAAGTAATTAAAAGACATTTGAAGAATGAAAATAAGGGCAAAGGGGCTAAGGGAGAACTTGTCATAGCATAGGATCAAGAGATAATAGAATCAACTCATAGCATAAATACATAGCTTTATCCAACGACACCTCTACTTCATTGATAAGAGTGGAGGCCAAGACATATAACTTGGCTCACCCTCATAGTCAACAAGATCAATACATCAAATATAGATAAGAGCGGAGGCCAAGACATATAACTGGGCTCACTCTCAGAGTCAACAAGATCAATACATCAAGGACAATAATGTCTTATACATTGCAAAAGTTCACAAACTAGGTCCCTAAAACGGAGGACTCACCAACTATCTTAAGAAGGTCATACTAGCCACGTGAAGGAGGATGCTCAAGAGGGACTCCGGTTCCTACATGGTGATATCATATAGGCAAGAGTATACATTAGTACATTTAAATGTAATAAGTATGTAGGATGCAATAATACAAGAGATAGACATCATAATAAAAATGCATAACAATAAACAATAGGCATAATATAACAATATTACATGTATGATCAATGCTCAAGTAAAACATGCTTAAGTAACTCATGCTTATATAGGATAGCATATGTATAAAAAATATCAAGCTAGATTTCCAAAGTACAAACCCCTAGGTAGGTTGGTGATGATGCCCCCCATTGCCTAGGTGCCAAGGTACAAACCCCTTGATAGGTTAGTGATGATGCCTCCCCATCACCCAGGTAC
Organism: Solanum virginianum; assembly: GCA_000787875.1. Classification (NCBI taxonomy): domain Eukaryota; kingdom Viridiplantae; phylum Streptophyta; class Magnoliopsida; order Solanales; family Solanaceae; genus Solanum; species Solanum virginianum. The sequence goes on from DF363129.1 coordinate 17,767, forward strand.
CAAGGTACAAATCCCTTGATAGGTTAGTGATGATGTCGCCCCATCACTCTAGGGCCAAGGTACAAACCCCTTGATAGGTTACCAAGGTACAAACCCCTTGATAGGTTAGTGATGATGTTGCCTCATCACCCTGTTACCAATGTACAAACCCCTTGATAGGTTAAAGAATGGTCACACCCTACCTCCTATGGTGATTGAGGCATACCCCTTAATTGGCTATGGTCAATCCAACATTATATAGAGAGATATCATATACATACTTTCCTTTTATCATCATCATAACATCATATACGTACTCTTATTTCATCATCATAACATCATTCATAATATAAGACATGCTTTGGACCTTTAATTCCTCAATAAATCATAACCGGACATTTTATCAAATACCTTAGGGGTATGTAATGGGGGTAAAAGAGCATGCAATTTAGAGATGAAATTATGCAGGAAAAACACACTGGAGACTTGACTAGTCATGTGGCACTCTACGGGTCATGTGGAGTGTCCATGTGAAGTTCCATAGTGAAAAAAATGGAAGTTGGGAAACTTGGAAAAAAACAAATTGACGTTTCATCACTTTGACGGACCACTTCACGGACCGTGTGGTGTCACACGGACCGTGTACTAGTCCGTCCCACCTTACTTGGACTAAACTATTGCTAGCCACCATATGCCTAGGTACCACAGCCCGTACCCCTTCACACGAGCCATACAAGGCAGTCGTGGCCTATGCCTTAGCTTCTAATGCCACCCACGCCTAGCCAAGCCTCCTAAAACACCTTCATGCCCCTCCTCACGACCAGTGGTAAGTCACATGACCTTTGCCACTACTCGTGGACCAAGACTTACCCTCCACATGCTATTTTCCAGCCCTAAACATTTCCCATGACCCGTATAAGGCCACATTGCCCGTATGGGTGCCTGTGGGGCTTCACTGCACGGGAGGGTCTCACGAAAATAGTCATAACTCCTTCATCCGACATTGGAATGAGATGAAACTAAGTGCGTTGCAAAGATAACTCAAAGGGATTTCATTTGACATGTCATGGGCCATCCAATTCCAAATGTACCAAGAGTTATGCTTGTTTAAAGTTGACCCTTGCATGAACCATCACCTAAAATTCAACTCTTACAGAAGTCTTGGACTCGTTTATGTACTAGGAGTCTCCTATGAATCTAGTACACCCCCAACCTAACTAAATGAGGCTTGAAACATGTATATACAAGAGTATAGAGTTACAGGATGTCATATCTATCCACACTTATAACAAGCATTTGTACTCTCACGACATTCACCTAGGTGTAGTTTGCCACACTTGCCACAAGGTGGCTTTCCCCTCTAACTTTGGGTCACACTAACCTGGGATTGAGAACCTTGAGCCCTAAAATTCTGGTGACCATAAGACTTCTGTAGAGGGTGTATAGCTAAAAGACCTCTTCTAAGAGTAGGATTTATCACCCTTATTCTACCTTTGCTGGATAGTCTCATGCCCTGCGAATATATCATTACACATCTTTCATTGGCTAAAAGACCTCTTCTAAGAGTAGGATTTATCACCCTTATTCTACCTTTGCTGGATAGTCTCATGCCCTGCGAATTCGGCTTTCTTGCTCAGATGTTATTCTCTACCTCTCTTGTTATCTTCCTTGGTTTACTGGGCATAAACCATAATCTTCGAGATATCTGTACTTAGGATCAGCAATGCTGCTTTGCATTCCTTCATCACATGCCTGCCCAACCCAAACACGAACTTTCTCATCCTTGCCCTCATGTCCTGGACCATTTCTACAGCATACATGGATAGCTTAATAAACTTAAGATTGTACTCTTTAATGGTCATCCCCTCTTGCTTTAGGTTCACAAACTCATCAACCTTTGCCTCCCTCAACTCTTGGGGAAAAAAGTGATGGAGGAAAGCAGTCTCAAACTTATCCTACTTAGAAAGCTCAGCATCCTCACCTCGACTATCCTCCCACTGGTTCTACCAGACATTGGTAACATCTTTAAGTTGACAGGAGGCAAGTTCAACTCCCTCAACCTCAGTCGCATGCATAGCCCTCAAGACCTTGCATATCTAATTGATAAAGTTCTATGGGTCCTCCTCAAATTTCAACCCTGTATAGACTGGTAAGTTCATTCTCAAGAAGTCTCTGAGCCTTGTTGCAGTAGTGGGCTCTTGGGAGCTAGAGTTAGGGGCCTGGAGACCTCGGCTGTTATTCTGGGAGGCCACTAGCTGTGTGAGCATAGTGATGGCTCCCCTAAAGTTTTCCTCTGTGGTGGAGGTTGGTTGTACAGGAGGTGCCTGTGGAACCTCAGCAGTTCTGGCAGGTCGATCTAAAGTTTTCCTCTGTGGTGGAGGTTGGTTGTACAGGAGGTGCCTGTGGAACCTCAGCAGTTCTGGCAGGGCGATCCCATCTCCTCGTCCCTGTCTGAGTAGGGACCTCTGGTGGGGAATCCTTAGTGGTTGGTGCTGAGGTATCTCCTTAGGAAGAAGTAGTTTAGGAGGCATGATCTACAAACATGTAATGCAAAAAATTAGAAAAGAGTTTCATAGAGTTAAACTCTATCTCACGAACTCAGAATAAAGAAGAAAGGTATCCATTCCTAATGTCTTCTAGTCTCCTGCTTATGAAGTATGGTGCACAACACACCTATAAACAAGATTCTACCAAACACGGCTTCATAGACTCCCTAGGACTCTTGAGCTTTGTGCTCTTATACCAAATTTGTCACGCCCCGGGAGGGTACCCTAGTCGTGGCCCGGTACTTAGAGGCTATTGCTAGTCCCCAAACGATTGACTCAGTCTCAAGATAGTCATTCAATCAACTATTCAACAAAAATCATCAGAAATAGAGTAATGGGATGGTGGACAACTCAATCACCTATGTATTCAAGAAATAAGGGTCATAGACCAAAAGACTAGTCTCAACATCCATAGCATAAAATAGATCTAAGAAACTCAGTTTAGAAAGGGAAAGACCCCAACATCAAAACCATCATCTCTATGTCTATGAACCCTCTACCTCCACAGTCTAAGAAGGTAACATGACAAGCCATGGCTACCACAAAATCAAAAGAATAAACTCAAATCATATGAAAGGAAATAAATGGTATCCTCTGAATGGAGGGGAGGACTCACCAATCTTTGGAACTACAGAACTCTGAACCTCAACGATTCGCCTGCTGAAGTCCTCTATTTTTTGTATCTGCATCATAAAATGATGCAGCACCAAATGATGTCAGTATGTGGAATATACGGTATGTAAAATAACTGAATGAAATAATATAGGAAGTAATAACATGGAATAACCTTAACTCATAAGATACTCATCTCAGGTAAGGGTAAGGAGTAGACAATAACTTAGCAACATCAATCAATACTTATTCCATCAACTCAACATCAGAGTACTATCAGTGTGGGACCTATCTGGGAGTATCTCTAATCGACAACCATCAACTATGAGTCGGTGATGATACAATGAAATGATGTTGTTGTCATATCTGTCCAGTACCTTCCTGGGGTAAAGGACATCACATCTGTGGATCCACAAATAAAAAACATCAAGTCCTCATTTGGGACTAAGGAATCATCTGATTTTACAGTTCAATCCTCTCCTACGCTGGCCACATAGTTAATGAGTGTGAGCAATACTTACTCTTAATCATTTTGGTACTCAATACTCCTCCCAGGACTCAACATGTTCATAAGATATCAAACATCAAGATTACTTTTCATCTAGTCTCATTGGACATTTTAACTCAACTCATTACTTCACCCATCAACTCTTGGACTTGGAACATTATTTTAGAATTGAGTTTCAAGCTCTATAAGACTCTAAGTACATCAATATCATTAATATCATCACCAACACTCTCAATTTGAGACCAAAACCACATCAACAAGCATATTTATATCATCAAGGCTCTAGACATCATCCCCTAAGTTCGTTTTTGAAATCTTTAACCAAGTAGCATATAAAGTTGTATAAAATACTTCATAATAAAACATGTGTGCTGAAAGATTCAGTTTGTGATGATCATCAACATGAAAATTACAAGGAATAGGCATACTTTATAAGAAAATACTCAAGAAAATCATACTTGAAAGTTCACTACATTCATCTACCGACTCAATTCAATTAAGGGGTACATGGAAGAACAATTCCATATTTTAGGTTAGCCTTACATACTTGAGATGAAGAACAACAGCAATCTTCTCAAGAAACTCAACTCTAGACTCAAGACCTTAAACTCCTCTTCTTTTCTTCTCTCAAAACTCTCACTTTGAAGGCTAAGAAAAAATGGGATTTGAAACCCTTAAGCTGAAGAAAATGGATCTTAAACACGTTTTTGGGACTTGGGAGGGGTTGAGAAATGTCCAAATGACCTTCCTGAATTAAAAGAAGAAAAAACTAACCCGAAAAACACACTATCTGCGTTACGTCTGGGGTGCGAAGATGTGTATTTCGTGAAAATTCTTTGAACGCGTCATTTTCCAGAAAACTGAAAAAAAAAAACAAAGTGTAAATGCGTGTCCCAAGCGAGTCGCACCTTGGGGCGCGCATCAACACTAGTTTTCAATTTGCATCGAAAAATTATCTTTTAATCCGGTCACTATAAAATATGACCGAGACCATATTCCCACTTAGTTTTTTGTGCTGATCGCAAATTCAGTCTCGAATTTTTCATTAGAGCTTGGGAAGATGCGTTATGCGCACGTTTTCCCTCTAGGAGTATTTCGATAATTTCGCCTGGCGTTGCACCTTCCTTACGTGCATCCCTATTTTGAATAGGATTTTTATATACATATACCTATGTTTGGCACATAGTTCAAAGAAAGAGAGAGAGAGCCCCAATCCGTCGGTGCTAAGTAAAAACATCCCACATAAAACTTATAAGTATACATGCTTTCAAAAGAGACAATAGTCATTTCAAATCCTTTCAATGCACACTTAGGTTCAAAAGCCAAACATATTTCTCATACATTCATAATTGGGATCAAAAGCTAAATCATATCCATAATCATGATACTCATGCATAAGAATAGCTCATTTACATAAATGAGATGGTGCAAGCACCCAAGATACTCAAGGAGCCATAATCATAGATATTTATGTGATCACATTTTTGTCATAACTATATTCTTATCAAGATCATTTACATAAACATAATTGGGCGTAACCCACTTCATAATTTTCATAAAAATTCATAGTCATGTATGCATATGCCATGAATGAGGTAAGATTAGCATGGGTAATATAGATTCAAGTTTTAATCAACAATACGTTATGAAATTCAAGTAAAAACATAAGTAAAATTCACATTTAAAACATGATATAGACTACCCATGCACAAATCAACCTTTAAAGGGGACATGCACATTTATAACTTCATAATCTCAATACAAACCACTATATTAGGGCTTAAATAAACTTAAAATCACAATAAAGCATAGCTCATACTTCATTTGAGTTTAATAAATCATAATATTGAAAACTCATATTTAAAGTAAGCTAAAATTCATGAAAATCACTTGAAAGGAGTTTGGGTCTTCTTGGTTGAAAGGGACCAAGAATCAAACCCACATACCTTAGCTAACAGAGGAGATTCAAGAAAAACTTTGGTGAAGAAAGAGCCCTTCCTTGATTCCCAAGCTTAAAACCCACAAGAGTTCTTTGAAAAAGACTTGAGAGAATTTTCAAATGTGACGAATGAATTTGAATGATAGGAATAAAGTTTAGGTCATTAGGAAGTCTTTAGTAGCATAGGAAGTCACAAAAGACTCTTAGAATAAATCATAATTACAAAAATGCCATTAATGAAATGAGTTGAAAAATTAAATGTCATCGCTTCAAGGAGGACTATATGATCCGTGACACACCACACAGACCGAATGCTTGTCCGTGAATCAACACTTAGAAAAAAAATACACTTGACGAAGGTCCGAAACAGTAATCCCATACTTAGAATTTTTGATGAAATCATCTTCACCGGAGACCACATAGGTCGTGTAGTGCCGTACCCCTCTCCTTAGAAAATTTTCCACGATAAAGTTTGAGACGATGATTTTATACTTAGAAAAATTTCACTCTGGAAGCCATATAGAAGGCCACACGGGCAGTGTCACTCCATACGGGCCGTGAATTTGGTCGTGTCACCATACTTGATTGGTCCCAAATTGTAGGATTTCAAGCCAAGGCCACCACACGGTCCGTGAGGTGTCACACGGACCGTGAGGGGACCATGTATGGCGTGCCTTAGTTTAAATAACCACGTTTAAGGGCTAGACATCCTTCATGAGGCCAAGGGTTGCTTCATGGAGGTTCACACGGGCCATGTGACCTCACACGGACCGTGAGAGCTTCCATGGAACGCCACCTTGGTTCAAAACTTTTCAAAATCAAAACTTTTTGAAATCAAAATTTTCAAGCTCCAATGAAGTCGTACAACGTCCGAGTCCTTACAGCAATGAGCTGAACTAACCTATGTAAGTCTTTAATTTAAATAATAGTTACTTTATATTCTAATATTATTATCGTTCAATTCAGAATCAATATCTTCAAGCATTAGAGGATTTTCGTCAGAGTTTGCTAGAAGATATTCAAGGCATGCTTGTTAGCCAAGAGCTGGCTGAAAAAGTCTGGCTAGACTCAATTGGTGGTACGAGTAGATTTGGATATGCTTATGGCATTTCACAATGAATTTTTCATGAATATCATTCTGAGCTAGAAGGCCTAGGTAGTTCATATGATGATGGATCGAGGAAGACTAATTTGGCTTTAGAGCAGAAGATAGTTGAGCTATCTAGTTAAGTCGAAGTTGCACATGCTAGAGAAAAATGGAGGGATATAGAGTATAGGGGTCTTAAGGCTCAATTTAATGCATTACCTATTGCAGGAGGGATTCTGTAACATCCCTCAATGTAGCTCGAAAAGACTCTATGATGCAGTTTTTTAATATCTTAAAATCCATGTAGAATTTCATATCCGACTTTATATTCTTGTTCAGAGGGCAAAAATGTGTGGGAAAACGGTTACCTACAAGGTATAGGTTGTCCGTGTTAAAAAAATATTTTTTGGTGAAACTTCACAACCAGTAGGGGTATGCGACAAATCCGCATCGCGGACTTGCTGCGCCCTAGTTCAAAAAGTCCCAAAAATTTCTCTTTTTCACTTAAAGGAAATTGGGTAAAAACACCAATACCTATATATACAAGAACCTCTCACTATTCAACCATAATTTCTAGCCCTAAAACTCACAAAAACCTATCAAAAATCATCTCCAATCTTCTCAAACCTTCCAGGCAATCTCAAGACTTCAAGAACTTGCTTTGGAATTCAAGAAAACCAAGTCAAGCCCCAAGGCCTCCTCATATTTTTCTTCAAGAAACTCCAAGTTCAAGGTATATGGGTCTTCCATCCATGCATGGGTTCTTCCACCCATGGAGCCCCAAAACTATTCTTTATCAAATTTCTTGATTCTAATGACTAATTCTTTATAGGTATTTTCTATTATCACTCCATTACATGAAATATGTTGGAAATTATTAGTTATTGATTTATTGATGCATGGGCTCCTACTAATGATTGAGATTATGATATGCTTATTACATTAAGGCCTTGTAAGCTATGGCATCTTGAAAGATTTGAAAATATTATGAATTTTTAAACGGTTTTCATGACACCCAAATTGGGGTTTTGCAAGTATGTTGGTGGGTTATTTTGAATGATTCTTAAATGACTTTATTTTTACTCCTCTCATGTTTTATACTTTGAATTGCATGATTTAAAGCTTAAATACATATACCCACCATATTTTGACTAAGTTATGTGGCAAATCTCTTATGTGATGAAGGCTTTATGGTAGGACATGTGATTTATGAATGTTGTTAATGTTGAAGGGAAATTAAGCATGCTATGAGTTCATGAGAATGCTATAAATATTATGAATGATATGAAACTCTTTAATTGATATTATGATGTGATGATTTGATGAGCTAGTTTATGATATTGTAAGTTATAAATGTTGTGATCTCTTCACCAACAAACACGATTGGACTTAGACTAATCAACTATTTGTAAAAATTAATGCAAGTTTTTCAAATTTCTTGCTTAATGATCTATGATCTAATCACCAACTAATTAGTACTAAAATTATTACAAAGTTCACTATAACAGAAGGTTTTCTATTTAATTGTTTATGAAGTAAACAGATTAGGCCAAAAACAAAGTGCAAGTGACAATAATTGAGAAAACTAAAATTAGCGACAAAAATGTTTTCATTTTTCTCTCTTGATTTGGTATATAAGGAATCTTTTCGCTCCAATTAGCCTTATCCCATCTACAAATATTTTAGTGATAGGTTTTATAGGAACTGGACAATTCTGTTTGATCAAATTAAATATTTATTATGGTATTTATTCTGAATAAGTTACTCTTGAATAACAAGACTAAAAGTTTCTTCTCGATGAAATCAATGTTGATGATAGTGACATTCTTAATGACGCTAGTGACGATCAACTTGATACAAATATAAAACTACTAACTCATACACTCTCGATGAAGTGTTTTTCTGGTAATCAAATTAAGTGTTCGTATATTTCCTACTATATATGTAACATGAGAAAGACAATTCTGATTCAAATCTTTCTGTCTTATGAATCTTTGTTTTGACTCTTAAGTTATATATCCTTTTTTTATTGATTGAGAATATGCCACAGTTTTGGTGGTGGCTGATTGATTATAATAAATATTAAATATACCAATATCATCAAAAAGTCCAAAAGTAATTATCTTTAATTTTAGTTGACGTGCTTTTTACTCTCTTTCATTTAATTCCAATTTTCACAGTGAAACTGAAGCTGTTTATCAATTGCCTTTATGGTTCCACTACAAGAATATTTTTGCCAAGTATCAAAGCAAATTAATTTATTACATTTTTTAACTTCAATTTTAAATACTCTTCAATTTCAACTTAAATATGATTCAAATAACTAGGAAATATTCCAAGAACATTTACATAAAACACTATGAGGTTATGATAGAGGGTTCGGGGATTGGGGCATTTAAGGCTGACGAGGAGACATTGAATTTAAAATGTCATTTATGAAGCTTATTTTATCTACTTTTACTAGGGAGGTCATTTTTCTCCATCTTAAGGAAATTGTTTTCCCAGAGAAAATTTTTTTTTAAGAATATTTTGACCATTCAAACATTTGAGAAAATAAAAGGCAGGTTGTTGCACTAATCTCTTGTTATGCATGAGATTCGAGAAAGGACTAAACTATAAGAATCTGTTATACACAGTCTTACCATATATTTTTACAAGTTATTTTCACGGTTCAAACACATGATTTCATATTCAGACGACAACAACTTTATCTATTATGTCAGGACTTTAATTTCCTTCACCAATCAAACTTGAAAAAAACTAAAAAAAATACTTTACTCCATGCAAAACACAAGTCTATTTTTGGGAGAAAAGCAAATGAAATGGATCCCCTTTATACTTAAAGTAGTTGGTGACAAACAATAGTTAGTCTTGTCACATATGACGTTTTTATTGATTTTTGAAGGGCCGTAATTAATTAATTACGTTGTTAATTAAGTCTGATTCTAAACACATGATTATTTTCACATATTATTTCATAATTTATTATATTATGTTATATGACTTTAATAAATATAATGTGTTAGCATGATGAAAAGATCATAAGAATATCCTACATGATCTACATTTAGTGTAGAATATTGTATAGCATTAATTGTAGAATATATGCAAGAGATATTCTAAATGCTACATTTAGTGAAGAATATTATGTAGCATTAGTTATAGAATATATGCACATTAATTTGTAGGATTTACATCAAGGAGAGAATATTTTCTCTTGTGTATAAATACTGATGTATTCTTATGTATTTGGATCAATGAATTAAGATGATTATTCCTTAGTTTCTCTTGTGTTTCTCTATTCCTAACATGGTGCTTCTCTTCTTTGATTCATAGAGTCTTGGATCTATAGTAACTTTCAAATATTTTTTGAAAGATTTTGTTTTTGTTGTTATTAATCAACAATTAGTCGTAACTATTGGGGGCTCTTGGTCTTTGATTTTTCTCATCATTTTTTTGTATCATTGTATTTTTGGATTTTACTATTAAAAAAAAGACTGCACATCACTTTGAGTCATTCAATATTCGTTTTACCGAAAAAAATTACTCCGCTTGGAAATTTCAGTTTCAATTATTTGTAACTGAAAAAGAGTTATGGGGCCATATAGATGGAAGCGATCCTGCACCAATTGATCCTACAAAATTAGGTCAATGGAAGGTGAAAGATGCTCGGATGATGACATGAATTTTAGGGTCAATCGACCCTCTTATTGTTCTTAATCTTAGGCTATATAACACTGCAAAGGCCACGTGGGATTATTTGCAAAAGGTTTACAACCAAGACAATAGTGCAAGACGCTTTCAGCTAGAGCATGAAATTGCTAATTACTCTCAAGGAGGTCTTTCTATTCAAGATTATTTTTCTAGATTTCAGAACTTATGGGCTGAATTCACAGATATTGCTTATGCTAAAATACCTGTTGAATCTCTCCCTATTATTCAAGCAGTTCATGAGCATAGCAAGAGAGATCAATTTATGATGAAATTGTGATCTGGTTTTGAGATTGTTCGCTCTAACTTGATGAATCGTGACTCGTCTCCCTCTTTGGATGTCTGTTTTAGGGAGTTACTTCGTGAGGAGCAATGTTTTCTCACACAGAATACTCTTAAGCAAGATACTGTTCACACTGTTGCATTTGTTGCTCAAAGAAAAGGAAAAGACTGGGATATGAGCAAGACTCAATGCTACAGTTGCAAGGAATATGGTCATATTGCTAGCAATTGTGGTAAAAAGTTCTGCAATTATTGTAATCAACATGGGCATATTATTAAAGAGTGTCCCACACGTCCTCAAAATCGCAAGATCAATGCTTTTCAAGCTGGGATGAATGACTCAACTTTTGGTAATTCAGTTTCAACTGGAAGGGCTAAACAAGTTCTTACTCCGAAAATGGTACAACAAATGATTGTGTCAGCCCTTTCAGCTTTGGGATTACAAGGTAACAATATTACATCTAATTTTTGGCTTGTTGATTCTGGCGCTTCCAATCATATGACCAACTCAACGAGTATGCTAAAAAATATTCGTGAGTATTGCGGTCCATCACAAATCCAGATTGCTAATGGTAGTAATTTACCTATTACCAAGGTTGGAGATATTACTAAAATTTTCAAGAATGTATTTGTATCACCAGAGCTCTCCACTAGTCTTATTTCTATTGGCCAGTTGGTAGATAACAATTGTGATGTGAATTTTTCTCGTAATGGTTGCCTTGTGTAGGATCAGGTGTCGGGGACGATAACCATGAAGGGGCCTAAAGTTGGAAGATTGTTTCCTATATGTTTTTTAATTCCTCTTGTTCTATCTTTTTCTTATACCTCTACAGGTAATAAGACTAAGATTTGACATAAGCGTTTAGGACATCCAAATTCTATTGTGTTGTCTCATTTGTCAAATTCTAGTTTATTAATAAATTGAGACAATCATTCCTTAGTTTCTCTTGTGTTTCTCTGTTCCTGATATAATGTTAGAATATATTTTATCATTCTCCATTGTCACATACTGTCACCCATCACCCACAAGAAAAGTAGGGTATATGGATAAAGCCACTATAAGAAAAGGCATGATAAAGAGTAAAATAGGATTACTAAATAATAAGCAAAAATAAAATGACAAGAAAATCTTAAGATAACGATATGATCATAATAACTTGATATTTAAATAAAATGAGACTTTTCGTGATTACCTAACGACGAATTTAAATGATATGGTAAATAAAATTTAAGTAGAAAATAAAAAAATAATGTTTAAACTAATAATAAAATATAACACAATTTAGGTAAAAAATCATGTTAAAGTGCTTTCTTTTTAAGATAATGACAGAAACAAGACATTATTAAGGGTGTACTAGGTATGGCTGAAGACTGAAGTTATTTTCTATGGAAAATGTCCGGTTGGTGAGTTATATGGAAAATAACTTTTGCCTTTTTGATTAAAAACATTATTTTTTTCTGAAGTCATTTTCCTCATATCGTACCAAATAAAAAAAATCCAACTTGGGTTAAATGCATGCAAGCATCCCAGGAAGACTTAATATTTTGCATGATTTTTCTGTGGACAAGTCATAGGAATTAATGTAAAGGGTGTAGTTATAGGAATTAATGTAAAGGGTGTAGTTTTTCCTTTTTACCTAACTACGTCACTTAACTCTTTGGACACTTTCATCACTTCAAATGAGAAAGGAAACGATAATTATAAGTGTATTTACTTTTCTGCTAACTACGTTTATGCAATTAGGCATTAGGGAGAGCCGCTCCGTAACGTTGCACAACTTCAGTGTTCAAGCATAATTCAGATTCCAATAGGTTCCCACCCCACCTGAATTTAATGTCACTTCACTATGATAATGTAATGCAATTTAGTGTATATATCGCGATTGTGTGTGTATATAAGTAAGGTATAAATTGAAAAATAAGAAAGAGGATTTGTATGCATTTGACCTGAATTTAATGTCAATTGACACTAAATCACGGAATACACCCTCAAAATTCGACGGGAAACCCATGAACACTAACTGGACATGCAACCCATCTAAATTCGACAATCTGGAGTTAGTAGAATCGTCAAAAATTGAATTTGAGGTCTTCTTAACTTGGAATCCAATAAATCGCAACTAAAATAACTTTAGGCACATAGGCACTAGAAATACCAAAATAGTATCAGAACACCTAAAAATTGTGAAGAAACTCATTCTAACGCTAAAATCACTTCCCGCGACCAATGGAACCATCAGAAATTTAATTGGAGAGTTCCAACTCAAAATTTTGACCAAAGTCAAATCTAAGTCAAATTTTAACTCAATTTTCAACTTTGGACCTAGAATTCATATAACAACTCCAAATCTAATTCCGACAACTCTTCTAGACTAATTTCCACATTTCGAAACTGATGAGATTGATGAAATTTTGTTCTTAGACTCGAATTTCTAGATAACTCAAAAATTCAAAATTAGGCAACTTAAGCCTTCAAAACTCAATTCTTTAGCAAAAGTCAACTTTTTACAATATTTACAAAATACAATTTTCAAAAACAATCAAATATGACTCGAGGCAACAATCAAGAGCAGTAAAATAATAATTTTTCTAAACATACTAAAAATGACATTTAGGGTCATTACAGCTAAGTACACATCCCATCCATTTTCTACCCAAACAACATTTTTTTTCAAAAAGCTTGTATATCAACATGCAACATTTCACCTTTGGAAATTGGAAGAATTTACAATTGTTAAAACTGGATTTAAAATTATATGGTATTAACGGTATTAAAAACAAAGTTTTTTTTTCTATAGATAATTATTTTACTTCATTTCTACTAAACCAGGTTATTGGAAATATGCACGATGGCAATAGATTTACATTAAAATAGATTGAAAATAGTCACTAGACAATTTTTCTTCCATTCTTATTGATTCATTCAAAATATTTGTGAGAATATTCTTAAATATTTTTCCTCGGAATATTAGCAATTTTTTAGTACCGGAATGCTTTAATAATACAATTTGGATGCTTATTATTCTCTCCGTCTCAAATTAATTGAATTTTTGAGGTTTTTTTTAAATGGTCAAAATAGTTGAATTGTTCAAAGTACAAGAATAATGTTTGAAATTTTTTCCATATTTGCCTTTTCATTTATTGAAGTTTTATATTTTTTAGGAGATAAATTACACTACATATTTATGATTTCACAAAGGGCAATAGTGGAAAGTATGGTGTAAAATTTTGTCTTTAAATATTTTTCTTAATATGTGTGCATTATCTCATAAATACAATTAATATGAGACAGAGAAAACATCAAATAGTTTAGTGTGTGCCTTGTGATAACCAATCTCATTAACTCTTTTATGATTGAGTGAAAACAAAAACAAATGTAAGATTGTGACTTTGATGTTATTCAAAGCAAGAATCATGAGAACTTTATTGTAATAAAAATATCTATATTGATATAAATTACAAACACCTTAAATGGGAACACAGCCACCGTCCACAAAGATTCTTGTACCTAATAACTTGAACTTCAGTCAAACACACAATATTTGTCGAACAATTTGGGAAAATAAAATAATATTACATGGACTTGTATACGATATTTTATCGATTCAATTTTTATGTTTGACATAAAATTTTTGTTTCAATCGAAAAGAATAACATTTTAATGACAAATTTCCCTCTACATGATGGGGTGTGAAATGTATTACTCTATAGAACTGTTCACTTTACTTCTTCAATAATTTAGAATGAAGTATACAAATATCCTACTTTGATGTTACCATTTAATTCAGTTTCTATCTTTTCTAACTATTTAACTCATATGCGTATAATTACCATTGAGTTTGTTTTTTTTAATTAACTTTTTTAGTGTAAATGTTATTTTAGTATTATGAATTTTCAACGTGGTTCACTATCAACAGATTAAAAGTTGATGATTTTTGGAAAAGAAAAAAAGAAAATACAATTATTTGACGAGAAGAATAAAGAGCAAGCAAGAAATATTTTATTCTACTTTTTAATATGCAGAATATTTTCGTTCTATGGTAATAATTTTAGTGTTGTTCTTATTTTAGGGTTATAGGTTTTCAGTTGAATATTGTTATTGATTTAATTATGTCATAATATGCAATTGGATTTTGTCGTTATTAAATGAGTTTTCGGCGGGAAGTTATGTTATTGACAAAAGTTATTTTGTTTTGAAGAGGAAAAGAAATTTTTTAAAAATTAGGTTAAGAGAATAAGCGACAAATGAGAAAAAGTAATATATACTGGGAAGAGAAAGAAGGAAAGAAAAAATAGAAAGGTCACGTTTTTACCCTATGTTAAACTTTCACGTGCCACACAAAGAGGGTGAATATATATGAGATAAGATGAGATATTTTAAACTTAAGTTTAGAATAAAATTTATATTATGTTTGATTGGTAATACGAATGTAAGACCCCAATATTTAAAGTCAATTTCTTAGTATGAGAATAGAATTGAAGATGATATGAGGTCGTAGTTCTAATGTAAGATTTTATAAAAGTTGGGTGAACCAATGACTAGTAAGTTGTATATACCTGTTAGGATCAATTTCTAAGTCTTTAAAGTATATTAGATGTGATTTAGAGTCATAAGGGATCTTTTACATCAAGCCAAGTCCAAAGAATTTCTAGCAACTAAGTTTTCGTACGAGTCGATAGAAGTGTCAAATTTAAATGATTATATCTCCTAAAGTATAATGAATTAGGTGACCCATAATATATCAAATCGACGAGTTGATAGAAGTGTCAATTTCAAATGACCATATCCCCTACAATATAATGATTTAGGTGACGCATAATATATCAAATCAAATATATTTGAATTAGCTTTCCAACACATCTAATTTCACCTTAATCAAAGTTCGGAGTAGAAAGTTATGACCATTTTAGTGAAGGGGCGCAGAGCTGTCTAAAGGTCCGCGATAACTCCGCATCGCAGACCAAATGCGGACCCTCGCTGGATAAGCAATAACATTTTTTTCTTTTATTTTGAGGGTACTTTTATCCTAACACCTGTGGGTGTCTATTTATGGTCCCCTAATATGTATAAAACGTCAGTTTTCATAATTAAAACCCTCTCCCTTCACTCCTAAACATAAACGCTCAAGAATCATCAAGAAACTCATGAAGTTAGAATTATCTTTCAAGATTCATCTGTAAGGTAAGTTATTCTTCATAAATTTCAATCTACCGTTGCATCATTTTATGATGTATATTCTATAGACAAAGGACTTCAGCAACCCAACCATTGAGGTTCAAAGCTTTTCGAATTTCCTGATATTGGTGAGTCCTCCCCTGCATTCGGAGGATGGTTACTTTTCTTTAGCTTGATAGTCTTTTATTTGATTTTTGATAGTCATGGCCTATCATGTTACCGTCTCAGATAGTAGTATAGAGGCTTCATAGATGTAGATGTTGATGGTTGATGATAGGGGTTCTTTCCCTCTTCTTTCGTTATGTTGAGACCTTTGTTTGATATCTTATTTCATCTATGATAGATTAAGTTGATAGCTTGAGCCCACTGATGTATTATTATTGTCATTTTACTATCTTCTTCCGCTATTGAGTTGACTGAATGAAGGCAATGAGACTAGGTGGTCCACTTGGGGTTTAGCAATAGTCTCCAAGTGCTAGTCACGTCTAGGGTACCCTCTCGGGGCGTGACAAACTTGGTACCAGAGCCCGAGTTCAAGAGTCCTAGGGAGTCTATAAAGCTGTGTCTAGTAGAGTCCTTATTATTGGTGTGACGAGCTCCATATCCATAATTTAGAGGCTATAGGATATTTAGGAATTATTTTCCTTCTTTCAGATTCTAAATCGTGCGATAGAGCTATTTCTTAAGAAGTCTATGATGATTCGTGCGATGCTTTAAATCTTTCGACTATGTCTCGTCTATAAGGTGATAGAAACAGTAATGTTCAAATTCTTACCAATGAGATCCCCTGCGATTTAGTAATCAGAATGGTAGAGAGACTACACCAAGCTTGAGAGAAGTCAACCAGTGTGCTAAGTTGATTGACTGGAAGGAGTGCACCGTTACTTATATGAATCATGCATTTGAGTTAGCTCTAGATGTACCCAGACCCTATTTTTCTAAAACATGACTTCGATGTTATCCATGAGAGAGAAAGTTATATCTCCAAAGAGTTTAATATTACCACCTAAGAGTGAGATGTGAGGTCTTATAAACCCTGAGTAGAATTGAATTAACCTAGAGTTAGAAGGATGATAATAGAAAGAAAGGGACGAGATAGCAAGAGTAATGACTGATTGACGCTTATAGTTAGAGATATGTATCCCTTAGGTAAGTAGTGAAGGGATGAGTTGATGACCATAAGCTTGATGAAAAAGTTGAAAGTACCCTATGATTGCCATAATCAGATGAGGTATAGAGAGAGAGAGAGAGAGAAAGAGAGAGAGAGAGATATAGTATTCATACTATTGAGGGTGACGTGTAGCTCTTGAATAAGGGAAAAGAGTGCTTTTAATGTGATAGATCTAAATTAGGCTTATGATTGTATATGAGAGTTCATGAGATTCATAAAGTTATAAGCTTAGCCAGATAAGGAGGTATAGTGAATGGGTGAGTGGTACATGAGTTGTGAAGAGGGGATATGTTGATTGATTACTCGCTATGAGATTTTAGTAGGATTATGTTCCCTAAACTTGTACCTAGTAATTGCAAGTAGGCATTAGAGAAGTGTGTGATAGATGCACATGTTAGTGCTGACCCTAAGCTTGAATTTTGAGGAGTAGTGTTAAAGAGGAGATAACATGATGATAGTGATAGTCCTTGTTAGAGATTTGACCTAAGAATCTTGTTGTAGTGCCTATTCAATGATTAAGATGTTGACTAGCAAGGAGCATGGTGCTAAGAGTAGAGTAGAAGTACCCCTTAGATGGAGATAGTAAATTAAGGGAGAAGCACTAGGAAAGAGGAGGCTTAAGAGGTTTAAGATATATAACCATGATTGTGTATAGATGGGTGAGGCTCTAAGTTATGACTGTTATGAGAATCCAAAATAGTATATTTAAGTTGTTGATGTAGAGTAGGATAATGTAAGTAATCATTATCGTCACAAGAAGTTAAGTGATTAGGGTGTATGAGTAGATGATGATGAGTTCTCCATAATAGTCTAAGTCTTATACAAATAAGTTTATGAGAGCACATAAGTTGAGCATTAGCAGGCAAAAAAAGATGTTAGATTGTAATAATTGTGAAAAGTGATTATGTACGCCATTAAGAGCGGCAAAGAGAGAGAGAGAGAGAGAGTTCCATAGAGACATGAGGAAGCTAAGAGTGATATCATTGAAAGAAGTCTGAGTGGCTAGTTATATGTATGTGACTATAGAATAACAGAAGGGTTTAAGATGCATATTCTTGTGGATAGTGATTCCTTGATCATGTAGAGATATATGCTTATAGCCTAGTAGAGGAAATTGATTCACAAATTTAGAGAGAGGACCTTGAGAACTAAGGGAGAGATGATAACATGAGAAATCGAAGTAGATCTTGAGTTTTTGGATTTTGATAGGCTAATCAAGATGAGATATCAATTCTTTTCCATCTCATATAGTCCTTATACTTCAGTTGAGGTAACATTTCATTCCCTTCGGGTGTATGAGTGTCGTACCTATGACCTAGTCCCATGCACATCATGTTGCTTCATGATCATGCTGAGTTTTGAGGATGAGAAGTAATGAATTCATCCATTAATCTTGATCTTACCCCCATGAATCCAAGAGTTTCTAGTCCTATGTTGAATGAGATGCGACCTGAGTTTTACATTACGTATAGTTCTGTTAACACAGAATGAGACTTGATAGATGATAGAGATTGTAATCTATGAATATTCTCAGATAAGATTTGTCGATTAAATCGTGCTAATGATCTTTCGTTCCAAGCCCTTTGAGTAATCTAGTTTTTCAGCCTTGATAGAAGTATTGATGATAGTAGAGGGGTGAAGGTTGATGAAAGAGAATGAGAGTTCTTGATTCTGATGTCATCTTATGCATGCAGTGATTTTTCGGCTTGTTATGCCATTGTTGATGGTAGGATGTAAAGTATCAAGTTTCAGAAGTATGATCTTGCTTATTTTGCATGGAGAGATAGTAGTTTGAGGTTTTGCAAAAAAGGGGAAGTAATGAGTTCCTCCAAGTTCAAAACAATGATATTGAGATTAGTAGATTGAGGATGAGGGTAGATGAAGAGGAGTGAGTATATCCTTATTATGGTATTGGTGTTAAACTTGTGTCATGTAGGGATAAAGATAGGAAAGAGGAGGGAGGTAAAACCTTATGATGAATAATAGATAGGCAAGAGTATGTTGGTGTGACTTTGAGTGAGAACTCATTAAATCGGGGAGGTAGAAGTGCTAAGCAGGCTTGAAAATTCTAAAATATAGTTGAAGTAGTTAGAGTGATAGGCTTGAATACGAAAGTTCTAAAATATAGTTGAAGTGGTTAGAGTGATAGGCTTGAATTCGGGGTTATTGTTATGTGAATATTGATGATAGACTAGTGAAGACTTCATAATAAGAGTTTGAGGAAGAATGGTGAGGTAGTCGGGGTTATTGTTATGTGAATATTGATGATAGACTAGTGAAGACTTCATAATAAGAGTTTGAGGAGGAGTAGTGAGGTAGTTAAGAGGACTAGTGATCTTTTAATGAAAGCCCCCGTGGAAGTTTAGAGTTGAGTATTGAGTATTGGCTTTGTATGAGTATGATCATTTTGGGAATAATACCTTGAGGCTTAGAAGTAGGCTTGAATGGAAGAGAAGGAAGTGGTTAGATGAGAATTTGAGTAAGAGCTATAAGCTTAAGTTGAGAGAGTAGAGTGCCATGAAAGGGAGTACAATTGAGATAAGGTGCTAAGCTTGAAGAGTTGTATATAGAATCTTACGTATCGATAGTCCCATTCCCTATTAGAGTTGATGGCTTCCTTCCTGAGTTCGAAATATTGATTGTCGAGGTGTTCAAATGATTTGAATTGACTGAGTTGTAACGTTCCATTCATGATTGATGGTGAAAATGTCTTAAAGAGCATCTCTAGTCTTAATTGGAACTGATTTGTCTACTCTGAGTCACTTGTGACTGTCTAGATTAGTTAATTGAGTATTGAAAGGAGTCTGGATTATTATTCGTGCCTGGTGATGAAAATGTTGAAGATAATGTCCTTACCCTTAACTAAATTGATTTTTTTTTGAGTGGGTTATTAATTCTTGAGTCTAAATAGGGATTGTTGATAGTGATGAGGAGACAAAAGTTTGATTGACTAATAGGAATGTCAAGATGGATTCTGAGTCTATTCGTGCCTTGATATCCACCTTTACTTATCATTTGAGGATGAATGATCCCAAGGGGGAGATAATATAACACCTCAATATTTTTTTAATCTAAGACCGAGTCATCCTTTATATGATATAGGATTTTAATTGAAGATTCTTAATTGAACATAGATGTAAAAGTCAATTTCTTAGAATGAGAATAGAATTAGAGATGATATGAGGTCGTAGTTCTAATGTAAGATTTTATAAGAGTTAGGTGAACTAATGACTTGTAAGTTGTATATACGTGCTAGGATCAATTCTTAAGTATTTAAAGTATATTAGGTGTGATTTAGAATCATAAGAGATCTTTTACATCAAGCCAAGTCCAAAGAATTTCTAGCAACTAAGTTTTCATATGAGTTGATAGAAGGGTCAAATTCAAATGACCATATCCCCTATAATATATTGATTTAGGTGACTCATAATATATCAAATTGAAGATATTTGAATTAGCTTCCCAACACGTCTGATTACGGCTTAATCAGAGATTGGAATAGAAAGTTATGATCATTTTAGTGAAGGGGTGCAGAGTTGTCTAAAGGTCCGCGATAGCTTCGCGTCACGGACCAAACGCGGACCCTCACTGGATAAGCAATGACATTTTTTTCTTTTATTTTGAGGGTATTTTTATTCTAACACCTTTTGGGGTCTATTTATGATCCCCAAAATGTATAAAATGTCAATTTTCATAATCAAAACCCTCTCCCTTCACTCCTAAATATAAACGCTCAAGAATCATCAAGAAAGTCATGAAGTTAGGATTATCTTTCAAGATTCATTCTCAAGGGTTTCAAGAAAATAAATTTAAGAATCCCAAGAAAGAATTTCTTGACTCTTCTTCTTCAAGAATCATGGTTCTTTTGTAAGGTAAGTTATTCTTCATAAATTTCAATCTACCTAATCCGAATTTCTTCATCTATTTATAAATCTCTAATAGGATTTTCAATCATAACCTAAGGTTTCAAGTAAATGAATTCAAGAATACCAAAAAAGGATTTCTTGACTCTTCTTCTTCAAGAATTATGGTTCTTCATCAAGAACTCTAAAGAGCCTAAGTCAAGAATTCAAGAACCAAAGAGAATTCTTTCAACCAATGTCATTCCAAGTTCTTTCACTTTAAAAGAACTACCAAGATTGAGGATTTTCTCCAAGAAAGCGAGTATTCATCAAATTTCGATGGTAATATCAACTTTTTAAATATGTAAAGGCTACCCAAAAATATGAAATTGTTCTTCCATGTGCCCCAATATAAAGTTAGGATGCAAGATTTATAATTAGAGTCTTGAATAGTGATTTCTTGAAAGTTTTCTTGAATATTGTTTTTAATTCTTGAATATTATAGTTATTTCTTGAATGTACTCTTTAAATTATATTTTGTATCTTAAATTGATGAACATCATGCTTAAAGTTTACTGTATACATGCATTATTATGTGATAGTGATTTAACTTAGGGGATGTCTAGAGCCTTGATTGTTTGAATGTGATGTTTGATTGGGTCTGAATCCTGAGGTGAGTGTATTGATGACTGTAATAGTTGAAAATAACATTGATAAAGTTGGATGAATATTTATTCTTGACTTGAAAAGATAGTCTTACCCTTTGAGTTGATAGACGATGAGATAAGGTGAGTGTTCTTGTTCGTAGGGGCTGAGTGATGGAGGTTCTTGATGGATTGATAGACTTATGAGCATATTAAGTCATGGGAGGAGTATTAACACCAAAATGGGTAAGAGTAAGTCCCGCTCGTACTCATTAAATATGTGGCCAACATAGGAGAGGATTGGAACGTGAAAGTGGATGTTTCCTTTGTCCCAAAAGAGGGCTTGATAGAATTTTGAATCCACTGACAGACTCATCCTTTACCCCGACAAGGCACTGGACGAATGTGACAACGACATCTCTTCGTTGTATCACTATCGACTCATAGGTAGTGGCTGTTAGTTATAGAAACTCCCAGATAGGTTTCATGATGATAGAACTCCGATGTGATGTGAATGACTGATGCTTGATAGCTAGTGAGGTGATAGAGTCTTGTCATTTATACCTGAGGTGAGGCTGAGTAATCGATGAGTGATGGTTATATTGTTTCCTTTTGTCCTTTGTTCTGAGGTGAGGATGAGTGATTGATGAGTGATGGTTGTCTTGTTCCATTACTTTACCCCGTTTTACATATAGTACATTTCACGTACTAACACCCCTTTGATGCTCTATCGTTTTATGGTGCAGATTCTGTAGACAGAGGACTTCAGCAACCCAACCGTTGAGGTTCAGAGCTTTACGAATTTCCTGATATTGGTGAGTCCTCCCCTGCATTCGGAGGATGGTTACTTTTCTTTAGCTTGATAGTCTTTTACTTGATTTTTGGTAGCCATGGTATGTTATGTTACCATCTCAGACAGTAGTATAGAGGCTTCATAGATGTAGATGTTGATGGTTGATGATGGGGTTCTTTCCCTCTTCTTTCGTTATGTTGAGACCTTTGTTTGATATCTTATTTCATCTATGATAGATTAAGTTGATAGCTTGAGCCCACTGATGGATTATTATTGTCATTTTACTATCTTCTATTGAGTTGACTGAACAAAGGCAATGAGACTAGGTGGTCCGCTTGGGGATGATCAATAGTCTTCGAGTGCTAGTCACGTCTAGGGTGCCCTCCCGGAACGTCACAACAAATTTATTATATAGTTAATCAAATATAATATAAATTTTATTCTAAACTTAATTTTGAATATCTCACTTTATTTCATAAAACTTAAAACTATTTTATCCCACATCTCATGTTGGATACATTAATTCAAATATTATAATCTTAGAATTATTTAATACAACAATCAAACAACGTCATAATTGTTAAAATTTTACTACTTACAAATAAAATATATCAAATAAACGTAATTACATGATATAATTTGACGGTACTAAATAGTGTGCTTCCTAGCTAGTCGTATGGTCAAGCGTGTTGCTAGTTTGCTTTACGTTGGATTTCAAGCTCAACTTGGACAGTGAGTTTTATAAATATTAATTGAAGAAATCAACTTCCTTTTTAGATTTAAGAGCATAAGGTCAAAGTGTATTTAATGTATTTTTAATTTAAAATTACATAATTTAAAAGTCTTTTTAATTTTTTAAAATTTGCGTTAGATCAAAGTAGGAGAAACAAATTAAAATATAGAAAGTAATATATAATACTAGATGTTTAACAGTATCAGAATCTAATCTTTGATTATTTATTTCTTTAAGTATGCATATTCACTTTTTTTTTATTTGTGTGTGTGTAGGTACAGCACTATAAATTAAAAAACAATAATAATAAAGTCAAATAGGAGTATCTAATACCGTAGACAATACACGTAAGTTGAAAAGCTACCAACTTTAAAATGGCTTTAATGTATTAACCCAAAATAACGTAACTATGCTGGAAATGGATATCCATAGCACTTGAAATTTGTCACTTACACGATGGAAAACCCATAATACTTACAAAATTACAAACAACCCCAATATTGAGTCATCATACTATATGGATTTATTGTTACAAACTAAGTAATCTTTACTTGAAATACAACCCTCCAATGTAGTACTACTGCAAACACTAAAATTTAATTAATATTGCATGATGTCTGCGGTCATTATGGGGTGGTCCATATAATTGCAAGATTCGTCGGCCGTAAATGACTCAATTAAGGTGTTGTAATTCAAGACACTTATGATTTGTGTTAAGGATTGAAGGGTGTGGCGGAGTTCAGACAGTCGGGCTCTGAGGATGGAGTTTTCAGCCTCAATATTAAGGTAGTTTTGGGTGGTGACGCTCATGCTCCTCAATATTTGGTTATTTTCATTTCTGAGATGAGACAATTGGGACATGAGATCATCCAAATGCTTTTGTTTCCTCATTCTTGATCCACGAGCTGATTCGCGATTCGATATCATCCTCTTCCTCTTCCTCTCATCCATTACTCGTTGTAAATCTTCTTCAGACCTTGAGTTTTGAAGTGTATACGACCCTGACCCCGATCCTGATGATGTTCCAATTGATGAAGCCATGATGAAGCTTTTTTTTTAAATGAACAAAACTTAGGTACAATAATAATATGAATTTAAAATTAGGTTACGTATATATTTAGGTGTATGTAATGATAATAATTTTATTAAGGAGCATGATTGAATGATTATGAGATGCAGTAGAACCAGTAGAGAAATACAATAGAGAAAGATTGCACCAAATGGGTCCTGGGGTTATAGGTGGAATTTATCATAAAACCACAAAGAAGAAGTTCACTCAGAATGGCAGACATGAATTTCAAAAATGAGAAAATATAAGTTGAGCATCAATATTTCCTCAAAGCCCCAGAATTATTCTGAGGCAAAAAACAAATTAATTTTTTTGGCTACTGGAAAAAGAAAACTAGAGTAATGCTAGAAACTAACAAAGAGAAAAAAGGGAGGTAAAACAGAGAGGATTTGTTAAGGTGTTTTGGGTGGGATTTTATAGTTGAAAAAGTGGGTGACAGCATCTAAAAATTTGTTGGTAAAATAGAGAGAAGATTTACTAGTAATTTTTATGAGAGGAAAAATCAAGAGTGAGTTTGGAATCTTTAGAGGAAAAAGGGTGAGGAATATGATGGGACATGTGGGGTTAGAGCAGAAAATTCCACAACCGTCTAAATCCAGCTGGGGAGCAACATAACCAAAGCAAGTTAATGTCTCAATTAAATGCTTGAAATTCTTTTACCTTTTTTGAGAAATATAAAAAATATTTTTAAATTTAATATGAATTATTAACAATAATAATAATAATAACTTTTGGGAGAAAAGAAATTTTCAGAAGATGCATGATCAAAATAGACATGAGGAAGGCTTATGATTATTTGGAATGGAAGAGCACTAGACCTTTTAAGGAAAGAAGATTAATTTGTATAATGGCTTTACCACAAATAAAATTTGTAACATTTGTAAATAAATGGATATGAAAAAGTAAAAAATTTATTAAGGAATTAAAAGAATATAAGAAATTCTTACTTGAACATATAGCATGGCTAGAACGAGAAATTAAACAACATACTGATAACGAAATATTAGAACGCCTAACTAATCATAAAAAAGATAGAATACAAGAATTAAAATTCATCGAAGAAGAAATAACATATAGTAAAAATAAACAAAAATACTACGAGAAGATTGCGAACCAATATAATATATTTAGCTAATAATGCCTTTATCACACATAGAATTTATAAAATCAATAAATAACTGGTTATGGGAAAGTAAAAAATTTAGTCAAAACCTAAAAGAATATAAACAACAACTAATCACAAATATAGAAAAAACTAAAAAACAAATAAAACAAGCTACTACTAAGAATGAATTAGATATCTTAACAAAAATCCAACAAAATAGAATAGAATTAATAGAACTAATAACAGGAGAAATAATATATAATGAATGTAAACAAAAATATTATGAAGAAATCACAAAACAACATAACATATTTGGATAAAAATGAATAAAGAAGAATTTGCGATAAGTGAAAAAACATATGAAAATCTATGACGGCTCAAAAATAAAAATAGTATTTTCCAACCTAGGAAGAAGATATAAGAAAATAGGAGATCAATTATATCTAATGTTAGAAAAAGAAGAATTAAATTAGAAGATAGTCTCACAGCTATGGTAAGAATAACTAAAGAAAATGAAGAAATTGATAGGAAAAA
>DF363128.1:1169-37627 GCA_000787875.1 Solanum virginianum
GATCAGAGCTAAACAAATTCGAGAAAGAGAACTAAAGTAAGTTTAAGAGGTGAAAACATGATACATAGATTTAGAATGATAACCATGCATATAGTTTTGAATATTTAACCTTGTAAGATCATATAATATAGAATTAAAATCACGTGAATTTTTTACACAGTAATGTTTTTAAAATACATGATTAAGAAAATTAACATATAAAACTGATCTACTACACAATTAATGGAAAACACTAAATCAAGACAATGGAAAATCAACTTGGTGTGTTTTCTAAAAATAAAGATATATTCAATGCATTTTGAAATTGATTTCTTCTTCTAAAAATGGTAATTAATATTTCAGGGAGGATATTTTGGTAATTCAGCGTTGCTCTTAAAATCTTTTAATTTTCAGTAATATATGATGTGTGTCTGTGCGTGTCAGCTAATTAACTTGAGTAAATTTATCTTTTTTACTCTCTTCTTTTGCCAAAAATCAAAATTCTGAATGAACTTATCATAAGAAAAGCATTTTAAAAAGTTAATTATAATTTGACAAGCAATTCTTTGTCACAGTAGACAAAAAAGATAGATGATGAAAATTTTATATGCAGTGTTTTATAGTATTTAAATTAGTTTGCTCCACACTAACTAAATAATATATGCTTTTGGTGTTTACATGAATATTGTCCAAAATTCATAGTGTCGTATTTCAGTACAGCTGTCATATCTTGCTAATAATTGGGGGAACATAATATCAATTGAATAGGCTCATCATTCATCGATCTAAGCTTGTATTTTTTTTTCACTTGAATTTTTATGCAACTTATCGTTATACTTCTTATAATATTTCTTAAGCATTTATAATAATATAACTAGTATGGAATACACTTGCGGCACATGCATTTGAAAACTAGTTAGACTACAAAAGCCTAGCTAGTTATGACGAAATTACATGAATATTTTGATGATATATATATATATATATATATATATATAATACTTTTTTTTCATTAACACTGATGCTTCGTTATTGTGTGAAATTTTAGATACGAAGATACGCACAGAAATCATGCTCATTCTTCCTTCCCATGTCATGATAGTTGATGATACCAAACAGATTATGCAAAAATGTGTCTCTGAGTACGTATGCTTTGTAATATGTACAGTCTATGAGCATTGCCAGCATGAGCAGCGCGAGACCATCACTGTTGAAGACGTGCTATGAATCATGAGTAAGTTTGATTTTGATGAATATATTAAACCCTTGATTTTGTACTTGCATAGTTATCATGAAGATGATGATGATGGTGAGCATGAGTTCCTGAGAAGGGAGTACTTGTTGAAGCATCTAATCCAACTTCAGCCAGCAATGTCACATCTAATGGTGATGCATCAAATGGAAGCACTTCTCAGTATACAAATAGTGATGTTGAGTCTTCTATAGAGTGATCAATTTGTCCGTTGTTGGAACTTTAAAAGCAGTGAAGAAAGTAGTATCTTTCCTATATTACCTAATTTTCTATCTTTCTAGGACAGCTCTTAACTTGCAAATGGTGGCTCCTCCTATAGACTGATTGTTTATTTTGCTACTTGTGTATTAAGTATTTTGTTGGTGATTGCTTGTGACTTTATATATATTTTGATGCAAAATCCTTATAATTATCTTTTTAGCATTTAATTTACTATTGGGTCACTCAAATTTTACCTCTGACGTGCATGACTTGCAAGTGCATTTCACACATTTTGTCATGTTGAATTCGAATGTTTATTTGTTCAAATTTTAAATAGTTAAAGTGTCTACTTGTGCATTAACAACGTTAAAGGTCATAGTTGTCAACTGAAGTCAACATATATATATATATATATATATATATATATATATATATATATATATATATATTCTGAACACATGTTTCATACGTAAGTCCCACGAAAATATATTCAACCATATTCTAATAGAAAAATCATAATGTTTTATGCTCTTAATATTAAAAAATTATTTCATCTTAAAAATGCTCAATTATAAACAATATCTAATAAATAAAGATAATTTAGTAAATGATATCTTCAATTTATCATTATCATTAATAGGTCTGAAATAAGCAAAAATGGCAGCTATCCTGAAATGGAGAAAATAGTACTATATAGTTACGTCATCTTCGGTTAATCTCATTTATCCAAATGTAAAATTATATTTATCCCCATCAATGTTTTCTCGTTCACTCCACCTGCTGCCACGTGGTGTTCCCACTTTTTCTAAAATATTATAGCTATAAATATGGGCACTTATTACTTATCGAGAACTAAATATAATATAGAAAGATAGAAATAGAGAGAGAGAGAAATAGGAGGAGAGAGATAGAGAGGGGAGATTTGTAGAGAGAGAGAGGGGGGAGGGATAATGGTAGTCACAATGATGGTTCAAGAAATGAAAGATTCCATAGCTATCGAAGGTCCCCATAACCAACCCCTGCCCGTTTTCCTTCCCCTGGTAAACTACTTAGCTTCACTTTTACTTTAACAAATGTATTACATAGTAATTTTTCTATATATATGTATGGTCAAAATATTCGTAAAATTTTGTATTTGATATGCTTATTTGAGTTGAATCTTTCTATTTAGATCTATCTCACAGGGTGGCAAGACAGTATTCTGTGTAGTATGTCGGCTTGTAATTCACAAATAATTGACTTTCTCAAATCATCAGATGTCCTTCTTCTAGCACATCAACTCATATTTTTCTCTTAGAAATATTTTACAAACAAATTTGGATGATTACATCCTTATGAATTGAGGGGTTTATAAATATTTGCCTTAGTATAGTCCTTCGAAATAAGGAGTTCTTTTTAGCAAAAAGGACAACTGTGATAGAATTTTGATTAGAAATTGAATAGGATTGAAACTATACATTGTTAAAAAAAAAATGGAGAAAAGTAAAAGAGAAATGGATAGTTGGCTGAATGGCTGAATTTAATTTTAGTTAATATATACTCCCTTCATCCAAAAAAAAAAAGGTTTTCCAAAAACAAGTGTAATTGTAGTAGTTCAAGACAAAAATTAGTATGATATTTTCAACTATGCTCTTGTATTAAAGAATTACTTTTTCTTAATAGTGTTTAATTAACAACAACATCTAATAGAGGCAGCTTAGTAAACGATTCTTTCAATTTATTATTTTTCTTAATAAGCTAAAATAACTTTTATTTTGGGACGGAGATAATGATAATATATAGTTATGTGGTTTTCACTTTTCAGCTAATGCTCATCTGCCTAATTGTGAAATTCTATTTATCTCAATACATATCCTTTTCTTGTTCACTTCGCCTTACTTCCACGTGTCTCCCTTTTATCCTCATGAATGCCTTCTCGTTCACTTTGCCCTGCTGCCACACGGTGTTTCCACTTTTTCTTTAATACTGTAGCTATAAGTATGAGTACTTATAACTTTTCAAGAGCCATATACTTTTTTATATGTAGAGAGAGATATTTGTAGAGAGATAGAGGTAAAGACATATGGATAGTGATAATTATGTTGATGGTTCAAGAAATGGAGAATTGCTTAGCTATTATAGATGCCTACGACCAACCCCTACCCATCCCCCTTCCCCTGGTATGCAACCTAGTTTCTCCTTAACTTTTACAAAAGCATTATAGGTACTCTCTCTATATTCATGATTTTCTGTGTTTGGTTTGTTTACTCAAGTCAAGTGTTCCTATTAAAACTTCTCTCTATCTTTACAAGGTAGGAGTAAGATTGTATACGTATCATATTTTCAAACTCTACTTATGAAACCATATATACTAGTATGTCGTTGAATATTCATGAAGCTTTATACATGCTGAAGCACACAAGCACTAGCTCCTTATATATTTATTTCTTGACCCAAAAAAGATAACAAAAAGAATACAATTTTTTCATGAGAGTTGATTTGATTTGCTAGCTAGCTACTAATTTCATTAATTTCTCTGAACTTTTCATTATCTTCTTCAGCTATGTTGAGTCTTGGAAGCTTAGAAAAATGGAGACCTACAATTTCAGTACATTTATTGGCTTGTTGTGTATCATTATCTTTTGTATATCTATCTTTAATTAGTCAGGGATCACATATGCATCCTTTTTACATACACACACAGAAGTCTCTGGAAACGTGCATTGTATATTTATTCCATATCAATTAATATAAATTAACTTTAAAATAACATCAAACATATAAGTAATGATTAATTAAAATTTTAAAAGTACTAAAGCACAATAATTTATAGATATGTGCATTTAATTGAATTGATTTGTCTTTCTATGATTTTTTTGATATATAAAATATTTACGATGATATTTTATTTATCTTTTTGATATTTCAACAACAAATAATTGGAATGTGAATGTGAGCAGTATTTGTAATGTTTGCAAATGAATCACTTGCCTTTAAGAAATTATAGCATTCTCAAAGACCTAATAATCACGTATATATCTAATGATTGTTTCTTTTATACTTCTCAAAAACCTCATACATATATATGTCACATTTTCCTACAAATATATAATATTTGTGTAAATATTAATTTTTAGAAAGTTTGTACCTGAAGTATTGATTGAGAAGTGAAGAGTGCACAATTGCAAAGTTGAATTTGAAATACAGAGAAACAAATAAGAATTAATTAGTAAAAACAACTCAAAAAAATGTCAATAAATTAGAGCTAAACAAATTCAAGAAATAGAATTAAAGAAAGTTTAAGAGGTTAGAACAGGATAGCCAAACTATAATATATATCAAGAAAGAGAATTATAGGAAGTACAACATCTAAAAAATTATAGCCAATCCAATATATATATGTAAAATATAAGATATCCAAATTCGTAACAGAAGAAAAGTGAGGGGTCAATGAGTTTTTTGTTTATTGAAGTATTCAATTTAATGATTATAAATCAGGATGATAACCATGCATATAGTTTTGAACACTTAATATTGTAAGATCATATAATATGGAATAAAGTCATGTGACCTGATTAAACAGTAATGTTTTCAAGCTGCATGATTAAAAAATTAAACATATAAAATTGATCTACTGCACAATTAATAACATAACACTAAATCAAGACAGTGGGGAATCAATTTGGTGGGTTTTCTATTAATAAATGTCCATTCAATGCATTTTGGAATTATTTCTTCTTCCAGAAATAGTGATTTAATATTTGATGTAGGACATTTTGGTATTCGAACTTTACTCTTAAAATTTTTCTACGTGATTTAGCTAATTAAATTGAGTAAATTTATCTTTTTTACTCTCTGCTTTTGCATAAAATTAAAATTCCAAATGAACTTATCATAAGAAACGCATTTTAAGAAGTTATTTATAATCTGACAAGTGTTTCTTATCAAAATATACAAAATAAGATAGATGATGAAAATTTTATATGTAGCGTTTTATGATACTTTAATTAGTCTATATTCAAAAATTAAATAATATATACTTTTGGTGTTTACATGAATATTGTCAAATATTCAGTGTCATATTTCAGTACAACTGTCATATCCTGTTAGTAATTAGTGAAACATATATATCTCCACACCAATATTTCAGTGTGATACGTCTTCCAATGATAATAATATCGATTGAGTATGTCACACTCCGAGCCTACATCCTAGACGTGACTGGCACTCAGAACCATTTTTTATCCCAAGCGAACCATTTGGTTTGGCTTCTTACTCAGCGGAAGACTTAAACAATCATGCAAGGGCAAAAAAAATAACGAGCTAAGATCAATAACTGTCTGCATAAACTGAAATGTAAGGGTTCACAGCCAACAACCGAAATGAATAAGAGTTAAAGTACTTGACACATGATCTATGGAACTTCTAACTAGAACTATCAGAAAGGACTACCGGGACAGGCCCCAAAGTAGCCGGAACTGAAATAAATACTGAAAGAAACATAAATATTTCAACAGCCTCTAACTGCGAAGAGGCCTCACCAATGACTGGATGATATCTGGTCCTCAACGAAACGGCTGTTGAGGGACTCTGTCACCGGTATCTGCATCATAAAATGATGCAGGTCCTAAGGACGTCAGTACGTGGAATATACAGTATGTAAGATGGCCAAAACTGAAACTCAGAGTGATGCAACATTTCAAAGTACATAAACATATCTCAAAATAGAATAACATATGTGATAAATACTCTGTATGCTGAAAATAAACAGGCTAGAAAAAAACATAAAAGAAAACAAATGTATGAAAATCATGACTTGCTTTAACTTGGGAAGTTTCTCTAACCGACAACCACCACTATGAGCTTCATGCTAATACAGCGTCTTGCCCACACTGCTAGAGTCGTCCCATACTTTGCTGGGGTAGGGGGCGAAGAACTAGGAGAGTGGATCCATCCCAAAACTCGACCATCTCAGTGGCTAGTGAGGAATGTACCTTGGTATAATCCTATCCTATGTTGGCTACATAGTTTATGAGTTCAAGTAATTAATTCTACTCTCACTCATATTGATGCTCAATACTACTCCCAAAATAAGTTGTACATAGCTCGTAACTTAATGAATAAGACTTCTCAATATATCTTTGGTCTTTCGGGGACTTAGCCTAACTGAAACTTTCTCATCTGAACTCTTTGGCTTAACTAAAACTAGTATCAAGTTGTAAAACATACTGGGTTACTCGGCTAAAGTGCAAAAGCAATTCTAAAAATAATTCTTAAACTTAACTCAAACTGTAAGTTTTATGAGTGTTCATGAAACCCATATGAAATTTACAGAGGTTCATCCATGATTATAAATTTTGGTAGCAATACTTTAAATTATTAATAATAAAGAATTCAAGAATCATAATACTTCTTAAGAATCTATACATATGAACAGAAATTTAATGAACCTTGCAGAAATACATGAAACTTTGATCTCAACTTGTACTTGAAAATTCTCGGATGAAAACTAACGTATAAATTTCTAAAATATACTAAAATAGCTTTTGGAACTTGTACTTGAAAATTCTCGGATGAAAACTAACGTATAAATTTCTAAAATATCCTAAAATAGCTTTTGGAGGGCCTTGCATACCAGGGAAAAGAATTTTTGGAGAATTAGAGGAATTTCTTGGAAGCCCTAATTGTTCTTGGTTCTACGCTTGAGTATTCTTGAACTTAATCTAGCGTTAATGAAAAGAGATACTCATTTTTATCCATAAACTGAGTGAAAACTGACTATCTAAAGTCTAAGGGGGTGGAAAAGGTCGGAACTACCCCTCCCCCCAATTAACGAGCAAAAATCAGAAAAAAATCATACATGTCCTCGTCGCGCCTCAGAACTTATATATTTTTTCATTTTTTCGTGAAATCTGTTTCCCCTCAAATTTTCAAAAATTTCCTAAGTGTGACTCTGCATTCCAGGTGCATCGCACCCTGGGCATGGAAACCTCACTATCTGGAAAAAAAATTAGTAAAAATTTTAATTCACCTCGATTGCTTAAAATTTGAGGCGAGACCATTTTTCGCTCAATTTTTTGCGCTGATCACAAATTCGGTCTCGAATTTGCGAACGGAGCATGGAAAGATGTGTTACACGCATGGTCAACTTTTGGCGTATTTTTGTCTTTTCACCGGGTGTCACAATATCTCCCCCTTGGGATCATTCGTCCTCAAATGATAACGAGATGAACAAAACTTAGCGCAAATCAAAAAATCACTGAACCCAACAAACACAAATCTTCGAGATGAATTATGAAAATTTACCTTCAAGATCCTCATTTAGGCCAATAAACAAGTGTGGATACTTGGCCTTCATATCTTCCTCTGCTTCCCATGTAGCTTCTTCAATGAATTGGTTCCTCCAAAAACCCTTTACCAAAGCAATCTCCTTGGTCCTCAACTTATGAACTTGTTGGTCTAGTATATGCACTGAGATCTCTTCATATGATAAGTTATCTTTAATTCCCACACTTTCAATAGGAACAACTAGAGAGGAATCTCCCAAGTATTTCTTAAGCATGGAAATATGAAATACTGGGTGTATAGCACTCAACTTTGCTAGTAACTCCAACTCGTAAGTAACGCTACCTACTCTCCTCAGAATCTGATAAGGGTCAATATATCGTGGGCTAAGCTTCCCCCTTTTCCTGAATCTCATAACTCCCTTCATTAGAGACACCTTCAGGTACACCCAATTGCTTACCTCAAACTCCAAGTCTCTCCTTCTAACATCTGTGTAAGACTTTTGTCGGTTTTGAGCTGTCTTGAGCCTCTCTTGGATAACCTTCACTTTTTTCATAGCTTGATAGACTAGATTAGGTCCTATCAACCCTGCCTCACCAACTTCAAACCACCCAATGGGTTCTCTACACCTTCTCACATAAAGGGCTTTATAAGGTGTCATTTGTATGCTGACCTGGAAACTATTATTATAAGAAAACTCAATTAAGGGTAAATGATCATCCTGGTTACCTTTAAAGTCTATCACGCATTTGCTCAATATATCTTCTAGGGTCTGTATAGTTCGCTCTGCTTTCCCGTTTGTCTGCAGATAGAAAGTTGTACTAAGGTTCACCTCCGTACCAAGCCCTTTCTGAAAGGACTTCCAAAATTGTATTGTGAACTGAGCTCCTTTGTCTGAAATAATGCATATAGGGATCTCGTGTAGCCCAACAATCTCCTTCAGATAAAGTCTAGCATAATCCTCCACCATATTCGTGGTCTTGACAGGTAGAAAATGAGCTGACTTGGTCATTCTGTCTACTATGACCCATATCGAATCATGTTGTCTATAGGATCGAGTTAAGCCTGTTATGAAGTCCATGTTAATCATCTCCCACTTCCATTCTAGAATTTCAATGTTCTGGGCTACACCACAAGACCTCTGGTGCTCTACCTTAACTTGCTGGTAATTCGGGCATCTAGACACGAACTTTGCAATGTCCCTCTTCATGCCACCCCACCAAGAGACTTCTCGCAAATCTCTATACATCTTTGTTGCACCAGGGTGAATAGAGTATCTCGCATTATGAGCTTCAGCCAAGATCCTGTCTCTAAGATCATCAACACTTGGCACACACAACCTGCCTTGGTACCTCAAGACCGCATCTCCCCCTTTGGCAAACACTAATACCTTTTGTTTCTGAACATCTTCTTTCAACTGGAGGAGAATCGGATCCCTATCTTGCTTTTGCTTCACCTCCACCACTAAGAATGACTCTGCCCCATTTCTGATAATGGCACCACCTTCATCGGAATCTTCAATCTGCATCCCCAAATGGGCTAGTCTATGCACCTCTTTAGCTAATTCTTTTCTTTCGTCCTCTATGTGAGCGATACTAACCATGGTCGACCTGCTAAGAGCATCAGAAACTACATTAGCTTTATTTGGGTGGTAGAGAATACTCATGTCATGGTCTTTCAGCAACTCTAACCACCTTATTTGCTTCAAATTCAACTCCTTCTGGCTGAATACATATTGCAAACTCTTGTGGTTCGTGAATACATCCACGTGCCCACCATAAAGGTAGTATCTCTAGATCTTTAGAGCAAACACCACCGCAGCAAGCTCAAGATCATGAGTTGGGTAATTCTTCTAATGGGTCTTAAGCTGTCTGGAGGCATATGCTATCACCTTGCCTCTCTACATCAACACACATCCCAACCCAACTCTGGAAGCATTGCAATATACCACAAAGTCATCAGTTCCCTCGGGTAGGGATAAGACCAGGGCTATGGTCGGCTTGATTTTCAATTCTCGGAAGCTCTTCTCACAAGCTTAAGACCATTCGAACTTAACCTTCTTCTGAGTGGATTTAGTCAAAGGAGCTGAGATAGAAGAGAACCCCTTTACGAACCATCTGTAGTATCACGCCAAGCCCAAGAAACTCCTTATCTCTATTGGAGTTGTGGGCCTTGGCCAATTCTTCACTGCCTCAATCTTTTAGGAATCAACTTGGATGCCTTCACCAGACACAATATGCCCCAGAAATGCCACAGATGTCAACCAAAACTCACACTTAGAGAATTTTGCGTACAGCTATTGATCCTTAAGGGTCTAAAGGATAATTCTGAGATGGTCAGCATGTTCCTCCTTATTACGAGAATAGATCAGGATGTCATCTATGAACATAATAACGAACATATCTAGGTATAGCCTCAACACCATGTTCATAAGATCCATGAATGTTATTGGTGCATGCGTCAGTCCGAATGACATGACCAAAAACTCATAATGTTCATAGCAGATTCTGAAAGCTATCTTAGGAATGCCTTTCTCTCTAACTTTAAGCTGAGGATACCCAGATCTGAGATCTATTTTGGAGAAACAAGTAGCATCCAGAAGTTGGTCGAATAAGTCATCAATTCTGGGAAGAGGATACTTGTTCTTTATGGTGACCTTATTCAGCTGACGGTAATCTATGCACATTCGAAGAGAACCATTCTTCTTATGCACGAAGAGAACTGGAGCACCCAAAGGTGAGATGCTTCATCTAATGAAACCTTTATCTAAGAGATCTTTCAACTGTAACTTTAACTCTTTTAGCTCCGAAGGAGCCATACGATATGGAGGAATGGATATGGGCTAAGTATCTAGAAGAGTATCTATCTCAAAGTCTATCTCCTGATAGGAGGGACCTCGAGAAGATCCTCTGAAAAAACTTTTGGGAACTCATTCACAACTGGGACAGAATGAAGAGATGGTATCTCGGCACAAGAATCCTAAACTCTGACTAGGTGATATATGCACCATTTAGAAATTAACTTTCTGGCTTTTAGATATGAGACAAACTGACCCTTAGGAAAAACTGAGCTACCCTTCCATTCTAGGATTGGCTCGTTAGGAAACTGAAACTTGAACTACTCAGGTTCTGCAATCTATGGAAGCATAATCGGTGTAGCCAGTTCATGCCTAGGATGACATCGAAATCTACCATGTCTAACTCCACCAAATCAGCTATAATAGTCTTATGATAAACTGAGTCTGGACAACTCCTATAAATTCTTTGGGCCAGATGAGACTCTCCAGTAGTAATAGAAACACTTAAAGGCTCAAGAAGGTATTCTGGACTGACTCCAAACTTCATAGCTACATAGGGGGTCACAAAGGACAATGTAGCACCTGGGCCTAACAATGCATAGACATCATAAGTAAAGATTTTGAGCATACCGGTAACCACATTTGGTGTTCTCCTGCTCCTGTCTGGTGGCCATGGCATATAAGCAGTTTGCGCCCCCGCCTGCCCTTAATGTAGTGTCCCTCTGAGGTGGCTTACCCTGCGGTGCTGAAGAGACTGGCTGTGATCTATTATCCCTCATGTTTAGCCTCTCATAGGATAATCCTTCAAGAAGTGTCCCACCTGACCACATTTGAAGCCAGCCATTTGTACCCATAAGGCATTCTCCGGGATGAGACCTGCCACACTTCCCGCAAGTACGATAACGGTTCAATCCTAGAGCAATGCTAGCCTATGACTAGCTGGCTGGGAACCTGCGGTTTTGTGATCCCTGGTCACTCCTAACCCTCGGTGCAGGTGCACTAGCAGATGAAAGTACTGGTCCCGATATCTTCGATTGGAAGGTTGAGTGATTTCCACCTCCAGCCCCCCTCTTACCTGTCTCCTAGCCTGATGTCTTGGCTCTTTTACTCTGGAACTCCTCCTTATTCTGCATTTTCTCCTCCTCTACCTGTTGCACATATATCATCAAGCGGGCTACGTCTATGTCCCCGATCAGCATAGTATTTCTGCCCTCTCTCTTAGTCATCCGAGAGAGTCCTGACACGAATAAGTCCATCCTAGTACGCATGTCTGTCACCATAGTTGGAGCATAACGGGATAGCTGGGTAAACTTGAGGTTGTACTCCCGTACACTCATATTCTCCTGTTTTAGATTCAGGAATTCTCTCACCTTCGCCTGCCTCATCTCTCTGGAAAAGTACTGTCCCAGAAAGGCCTCCTCAAATATTGCCCAACTAACAGTTGGTGCCTCATCTACCCTTCTTTCCATCCACTAATTAAATCAGAGTCTGGCTACCCCTTTGAGCTGGTAGGCAGCCAACTCAACCCACTAAGTATCACCAATATGCATAACTTGGAACACCTTCTGAAACTCCTCAATAAAATTTTCAGGATCCTCCTTCACATTAGACCCCATAATTTAGGTGGATTCATCCTCAGGAACTCACGAACTCTTACAGTATCTGACCCGCCATTCCTACCATCTCTCTAGTGACCTTCCTGAGTAGTGACCACCTAAGCCAAGGTCTGGATGGCCTGGCGGAGCTCAGCATTGGAGATGTCTGCTTGTTGTGGCTACTTGACAGGCACAGCTGGACCTCTAGGTCCCTCAAGAACTGAGCCAGGCTGGGTTACATTTCTCCTGGTTGGGTGCTCTCTTCCCCTCACTAGTCCGTCGGCTCTGCATGGAGACATAATCTGAAAAATATGGTGTGAACGCACGAGTTAGGAATGACTTAATAGAGGTAAACTCTGAAGCACGAGACAAAGAATATCAATTCAATGGTGACACTTCCTAATGCCCTGTAGCCTCCCCATTATAAATGTGGCGCGCTTCACACCCATAATATGGACTCAACTAGACACGGTTTTATAGACTTCGTAGGACTCTTGAACTCTATGCTCTGATACCAAGTTTGTCATGCCCCGAGCCTACACCCTAGATGTGAGTAGCACTCAGAACCATTTCTAGTCCTAAGCAAACCACTTGGCTTGACTTCTTACTCAGCGAAAAACTTAAACAATCATGGAAAGGCAAAAAAAATAACGAGCTAAGATCAATAATTGTCTGCATAAACTGAAATGTAAGGGTTCACAGCCAACAACCGAAATGAATAAGAGCTGAAGTACTTGACACATAATCTATGGAACCTCTAGCGAGAACTGCCTGAAAGGACTACCGGGACAGGGCCCAAAGTAGTTGGAACTGAAATAAATACTGAAAGAAACATAAATACTTCAAGAGCCTCTGATTGTGAAGAGGCCTCACTAATGACTGGAAGATATCTGGTCCTCAACGAAGCGGTTGCTGAGGGACTCTGTCACTTGCGTTTGCATCATAAAACGATGCAGGTCCTAAGGACGTCAATGCGTGGAATGTACGGTATGTAAGATGACCAAAACTGAAACTCAGAGTGATACAACATTTAAAGTACATAAACATATCTCAAAATAGAATAAAATATGTGATAAATACTTTGTATGCTGAAAATAAACATGCTAGAAACAAAAATAAAAGAAAAAAATTTGTATGAAAATCATAACTTGCTTTAGCTTGGGGTGTTTCTCCAACAGATAACCACCACTATAAGCTCCGTGGTGATACAACATCTTGCCCACGCTGCCAGAGCCATCTCGTACTTTGCCGAGGTAGGGGACGAAGAACTAGGAGAGTGGATTCATCTCAAAACTGGGTCATCTCAGTGGCTAATGAGGAATGTACCTTGGTACAATCCTATCCTATGCTGGCTACATAGTTTATGAGTTCAAGTAATTAATTGGCCATCTCAGTGGTTAGTGAGGAATGTACTTTGGTACAATCCTATCCTATACTGGATACATAGTTTATGAGTTCAAATAATTAGTTCTACTCTCACTCATATCGGTGCTCAATACTACTCCCAAAATAAGTTTTATATAGCTCGTAACTTAAAGAATAAGACTTCTCAATATATCTTTGGTCTTTCGGGGGCTTAGCCCAACTTAACCTTCCTGAAGCTTTCTCATCTAGACTCTTTGGCTTGACTGAAACTAGTATCAACTCAAGTATTGTAAAACATACTGAGTTACTCAACTAAAGTGCAAAAGCAGTTCTAAAAATAATTCTTAAACTTAACTCAAACTGTAAGCTTTATGAGTGTTCATGAAACCCATAGAAATTTACAGGGGTTCATCTATGATTATAAATCTTGGTAGCAATACTTTAAATTATTAATAATAAAGAAATTAAGAATCATAGTACTTCTCAAGAATCTATACATATGAACAGAAATTTAATGAACCTTTCAAAAATACATGAAACTTTGATCTCAACTTGTACTTGAAAATTCTCGGATGAAAACTAACGTATAAATTTCTAAATTATCCATAAAATAGCTTTTGGAGGGCCTTACATACTTGGGAAAAGAATTTTTGGAGATTGAAGGAATTTCTTGGAAGCCCTAATTGTTCTTGGTTCTACGCTTGAGTACCTTTGAACTTAATCTAGCGTTAATGAAAAGAGATACTCGTTTTTATCAATAAACTGAGTGAAAACTGAGTGAAAACCGACTATCTAAAGTCTAAGGGAGGTGGGAAAGGTCGGAACTACTCCCACCTTAATTAATGAGCGAAAATCAAAAAAATTATACACGTCCCCGTCGCGCCTCAGATGTGGACTTATATATTTTTTCATTTTTTTGCAAAATCTGCTTCCCGTCGAAATTTTCAAAAATTTCCTAAGTATGGCTCTGCGTTCACCTCACTGTCCGAAAAGAATTAGCAAAAATTTTAATTCACCTCGATTGCTTAAAATTTGAGGCGAGACCATTTTCCCACTCTTTTTTCGCGCTGATTGCAAATCCAATCTCGATGGACAAAAAGTCAAGTCAACTCCTGAGATATCTTTTGGGATGCATTTCCGGTGACTTCACCTGAGATATTTTTTGACATAACAGCACACTTCCCTTCCAAATCCTGCTTTTGAGAACTTAGTGCAGATATATAGTCTTTCTCCTCCGCTTACAGTTGTCTTTCTTTCAATATATTCTCAACTGATAAGCCAACACCGAGCAGCATATCTAGAAAATAAATTCTTAGATGCATAAAAAAGCTTCATACAAAGTCCCTCCTTTGAGAAAGAAAGCAATTCATTTTCTTGAACCTGTATGCACAGAAACATGAACATAAAGTCGTAAGAAACATAATTAATTTGACTTGTGACATTCAAAATTAACTTGAAATGTCTATGAGATTGAGGATGGGAGAAAAGAACTGGAATATAAGAATTCAGAGAGATAAATTTAATTCCTTAATTCTTTTATATATATATATATATGTATGTATGTATTAGATTTGTAAACCAAATTCAAATTGCTTCAAATCAGTTCGATAATTCGGATTAGATTAATTTGTTCTCATGCCTATTTTTACCTTATGTTTTTATAATAACTCTCGCTCACACCTTACTTTTATATATACATATACATATATATATATATATATATTATAAGTTTATTTGTTTAACTTATTCATATATAACATTATTGAATAATGAGACACAATATAATATATCCACACATTATATTCAACACAATATGATAATATGAAAAACTCATCCAAACAATCTGTAAAAGCTTCAATTAGTAATTGTAAAACTAAAAGTTTTTTTCCCACTAAAATGCCACTTATTTTTTTAATAATATGAAAAACTCATCCAAACAATCTGTAAAAGATTCAATTAGTAATTGTAAGACTTAAAGCTTTTTTTCCAACTAAAATGCCACTTATTTTTTTAATATAATCAAATTGGACAAATTGTTCAACTTTGAGCCATTTGCCTTTTAACTGAACTCACAATTGAGTGGCTGTGCTTTAATTTCTTCTCTTTTTTACTCACCACCTATTGTTTTTGTCTTTACTAATTTTAGTTTTTTTGGTTGACAACTGGCTCACTACTGAGCAATTTTTTATTATTTTTTTTTCTTTTTTAGGATATGCTTACCAATTGAAATAGGGAACTGCAATATAATAAACATCGATAAATGTCAAATAAGTACTCTAATAGCTTATTTGGATGGTTGCTATCTATTCTACTTCTATTGTTAGTTTAAATTAGGTTTGTGTTGGTTGTTACTTATATCTGATTATATTATATTATTAAATTCATTGTTATATAATAATAAAAAGTTCTATTTTGTGTTACGATTTATTTGGTATGATCAATCATATTGTTTTCTTGACCGTACTTTTATTATAGGTTTGTCCTTCAAATTGTTGATGTGTGACATTACGTAATGACAAAATGCAACACAACACAATTATTTAAACATTTTATTCATTAAAATAAGATTATACGATACGATATAATAAAATACATTATAAAACAATATGTAGCAACCATTCAAACATAGCATAAAGGGTCATTTGGTTACTAAAAATGAGATATACAAGAATATTTCACCTTTTAGGATAAGAGTCATCAATATGAACTAGACATGTTAGATTGACCTAGCCTAACCTATGATTTAGTAAATTTAGGCTAAAATTTTTGAAACCCCATTTTTAAAATGGGCTTTGTAACCTAACCTAAATAAGTCTATTGATTTGTGAGACTTTTGCAATAGTATAAAGGATCATTACATAAATAACTAGATAAATTACTCGCACTTTGCGCGATAATGAACTACTCTATTAGCTTATATCTTTTTGAATTTGTTGTATAGTTGATAAAGCCAATGTAAATAAAAAAGAAGAGCACATATATGTAAGTTTGTGAAATAATGTATGGTCATTTGAGTTTGATGAGATAATGTATCATGATCTCCACAAGTTCTCTTATTCAAATTGTCGATGGCATTAATCCTTTAGTGATAACACTTTTGGTTATTTTTATTTCGATCAATAGATTCAATATAATTAGAATACAAAAATTTTTGCGATTTTTAATCTAATGTATATTTAGACACTTTACTTTATTTCCACAAAGTTAAACGCTCCTTTTACAAATTGGTACTCTTTCAATAGTTTTTTTATTAAGTAGCAAATGAATCTTTAAATAATATGCAA
Source organism: Solanum virginianum (assembly GCA_000787875.1). Taxonomy (NCBI): domain Eukaryota; kingdom Viridiplantae; phylum Streptophyta; class Magnoliopsida; order Solanales; family Solanaceae; genus Solanum; species Solanum virginianum. The sequence continues at coordinate 17,907 of DF363128.1, forward strand.
AAGCACAGGCTATTTTCATACTTTTCAACTATAACCAAGTAATACCGTTTGATAGAAAAAAGGAAAAGGGTTACGATGAAGAGATTGTATATGTTGTTATAAATTGGAGAGTATTACAACTGAGGCTCATACACGGCAAATGTTTGATAACTTCACCTGTAAAACGCTTTATTTCCCTGAAATATTTTTGTTATCTTCCTTTATTTTAGATGTCTAGAGACAAAAATATGTTTCTTTCTAATCATATTTCGATTTTCTTAGTTCCTCAATTCCTCTGCAGTCTTGTTACTTCACCTAGGGAGAGGTCGAGGGAAGTGTTTTGGATCCGGCATTTTTGGTTATCAGATGCATTAACATCTTCTTTAGAATATTGTGCTAGATCTTTCTTAGCTAAGTCTACTGGTTCCAACTGATGTAGCTACTCAATGGAGATGTTGGGGGCCAACTGAGTTACTAAATTTCCGTTGCTTCCAAATTATGAATCTTTCATAACAAAATAATTTTATGATATACTTGGTAAAAACTCTTGAAATGTGCTCTAACCACTTTCTGCAAATCCAAATTGTGGATTACTAAAGTTAAAAACAATGTGGTATGCTCTCAAGCATGCATCTCCAAGAACCCTGCCAATATCAACAACTTGAAAAATCATACTCTCGTGGACATCACGGTTAAGTTATATGATGAGGTAACAAAATATTTAGAGTAACTCGCATCAAACAATTTATTTATTTTTTACCAGGGGGTCGTGGATGCACATCCAAAGCTGTAAAGCCACTTAGACAGTTAACTCCATGGTTGTCTTCGACTATGATAACATACTAATAACAAAATCGAGGCAGAAAGTAGTTAGTCCGTGAAAGATAGAGAACAGATCGATTCCTAAAAAACTGTTTCTTCTAGTATGCAACATTGTAATGGCACGTTGAATTCGATGAAGAAAACCATCCCAACACACCACAAAAATGTTTACTTAGTCGAGTTTTGGTTCTAGAATAGAAGTATTTCTGGCATGCACATTGTAATAACACGTTAAGCCCAATGGGGAAAACCATCCCAACACCCTATAAAAAGTTAGTTTAGCCAATCGGGCTTTCTTGTGTAAGAGTAGCAGTGCTTTTAGTATGCACATCGTAAGAACACGTTAAGCTGGACGATAATAAAAACCATCCCTAAACCCCCACAGAAAGTTTGTTTAGTTGTATAGTCGAGCTTTCATGTGGTTTACAGTAGTCTCCTTGTTGGTCCTCTGACCCAACAGAACATAAGCTATTGTCTGTGGTTTCTCTATTACTTCAATAAACCTATGCAAAATTTTGACAATCACACACAATCAAAAAGGATGCAATTCCACCCCGTGTCATCTGTAATCCCAAGCTACAATATAAGATATTCCTATCTATAGGATAAATCCCAGTCCATTTCTCAAGTCTCTTTTCAGATAGTGTCCATCTGGGAAACCTCTCCTCCATGGATAAAACTGCACATAGTGGAGGTTAAAGAAAAATGGATACTACATCAGTCCTCTAGAAAAGAGAATACCACGAATAATCTTATAAAGTATCATAAAACAACCATGAATCCCGTGTTCTATACATCTAAGTACATTGAGAAATCTGAGAACAACAAATCAACAGTAGGTAAAGCATTCACTTAGTATGATTATAGCTAATACAGGACCTGATGTAACAGGTGCGTCAATTAAATAGTTGTAAATATAGAATCTTGTCTACTCCATCCTCCAACTAACTACAACAATACTAAACCCCACAGATAATGCATGTTAAGTAGCATGTATTCCTAAGGGGAATGGATGCTTTTAGAAGATATATATCATTTGCAAAAGATAATTTTGCACTGGGACTGTAATTGGCACCTTATAAACAAAAATGTTGGCAGTTGAAAATCAATTAATGAATTCCGGCGAAGATCTTGTCAAGCCAGCAGAACTTGATAAAAGTTATACACCAACCAAATATAGATGACTTATAGATTACTTCAGTCTTCAAAAGAGCAAAATGGGTAAAAGTAATTTAGATGGCAAAGTAATGCCGAAGAGCAATAGATGTAGTTCTTGGAGTGAAGACACTTTACTTTATTTCCACAAAGTTAAACGCTCCTTTTACAAATTGGTACTCTTTCAATAGTTTTTTTATTAAGTAGCAAATGAATCTTTAAATAATATGCAAAAGCACAGTAAGATTTAAAAGTTTGAACTTTTAGTGCATCATTAATTACTGATGCCAAAGTAACGTACATTTCAATAGAACTTACACATAAATAATACAAAATTATCAGTGCAACAGATAACCGAAGGGGATAGGAAGTCAAAGTCCAAATTCATTTGCATAAAAGAAAATCCTGCTGCAAAATAACAATTATATATATATATATATATATATATATATATATATATATATATATTATATATATATATACATACATGTATGTACATACATGGATGTATATATATATATACATGTATGTACATACATGTATATATATATATACATGTATGTATATATATATGTACATACATGTATGTATATATATATATATATATCATCAAGATGGTTTGACATATGAAAAGCAGAATCCAAAATTAAAATCCTACAAAAAAATAAAATCCAAAACTAAAAAGTTAAGGTGGCTTTATTTAACCCAAAACACATGTAAAGCCGCGTAAAGATTAGATTTTTCAAAAACATGTGTACCATATAGCACTCATGAGCCTTCAAAATAAAAGTTAAACTAAAATTAAGAGTAAATATTGTTGTTTTTTACTCAAGAAAGCCTAAAGAAGCTTGACGGGTACCATATTTTATGCTAACTGAAACGGGTAATTGAAACTTACAAAAATGCAATGGCCATATTTGACGGGGTAAAAGGGTGCTATTTCTTAAAGAGTTTACAGTAACAGGGGTTATCACTGAAGATTACTCCTTCAAAAGGTTTATTTCTGATCAACTCCACCTAATTCTCCAACATGCTCAAGAATTAAGAGTCATTAAAGGACTGTCGGAGAGAGTTAGCTTATAAAAAGAAGATAGGCCAGAAAAAGGATATGTAAGAAAAGGTCATCTCTGTCAATTTAATATAGCATATAATTAAAAGACAAATATGGCTGAAAAAATGAATCCTTTTGTACAAATTCGAATATACCAGAACTAAGTATCTATAGAGATGTAAATCAATGACAATCTGCAAACCTCAATACTAATCTTCTTCTTTGAAAATTTCTCACCAACTCCAAAAGGTATATACATGGCCCCCATACAAGCTTTTTAAAGGACTTCTTAAACGGACCTTTGAAACACATGTTCCTTCTGTTTAGCTATTAAGAAATGACCTTTTGGTCTGCAACATTTATAATGTCCAACATTACAGTAGTCTCTATTGTGGATCTAAAAGATTCACTCTTAATAACATTAGGAGGGGAAAAGATAACAACAATGGGGAAAAAATCCTGATGAGCTCGCGAGAAAATGGCTTTTCCTCTTTGAAAATACCCTCTTGAAGCAAGCTCTATGAGTTCTAGAGGCAAGTTGCCAACACATAAGCATGATACGTCTACTTTAAAAGTAAAAGTTACAGATTTTTTAAGGCGTAGAAAACTGTGAATTTTATTTCGCCCACCCGATTACTCAGATATTGTAACAGTAAAATAACTAAAACATAAAATCAAAAAATATATACCTCAAGTTTCCATGAACCAATGGAATTTCAAGAGTGGCCATTGTAGGACCATTGTTCTATCTTTGGCCGCATCTTTGTAAAGCCTCCCCAAGCAAGCTTTATGATATCAAAGCAAGTTCTTGGGTAAAGCATTGAACTTTTACAGACAAGTAGTACGAAGTTTATATAGATCTCAAACTCCATTTAATCCATGTATCTTGATGCTTAGGTTGATGCTGATATCTTCTTGTCTATAGATAGTCATATTTATAAAATAGAAGAAAAGAGTATATTTTTAAGGCTAAAATGGTTCTGGAATTCTACACATTACTGCAATTTGTGGATAACCTCAACATTTTGAAAATCCATTAGTAGTTTACTTATTTACTTTTGGATAGCATGCAGAATCCAAAGATCATTTCTATATACTGATGAAATTTATTTCACATTATTTAAAGAAGAAACACAATTTTTTAAAGTTCTTCTACAAAGGAAATTCACAAAAGGGGCTGGTAAAGAAGGATAATGAGTGAAGTTGTCAAATATTGCCGTAGAAAAAGGGAAAGCAGCACTGTAATCGAGCTTGGGTCTATCAGAGTACCCCTAAACCAGGCCAATCCACAATGGTAGTTCTGTAATTAACTTTACCATTTCATCCAGCAATGTCTTTGGCCACTGATCTTCAATCCTCAATAGTACTAACATCAGAAATAGTAGGAATCGTCAAAATGTTCTTATAATGCTTATTGCGTCCCTTGTCATGTTCCTCGTAATAAATATTCACATTATTGTCCTTGTATTTCCATGTCCAATTATTATTCTCAAAGGTAAAACATAGACCAATTCACGGATTTTAGGGGAAGCAAGTTAAAACCAATATTTTGGGGAAAGGAGTGTGGAGTTAAAGTCTAACCTTTGTAGATGTACCGGCAAGGGAGGAGGAAGAATAATCGATAGAAGTAGAAGCTTTTACTACAAATCGATAGAAGTCAAAGCTTTTACTACAAGGGGTTTGTAAAAATTTGGGGTTGGAGAGAGATGGGTTCTACTGTTTCTGAAGAAAAGAGCGCTTATTGAAGATGGCGACAAAGTGAAAGAGTGCATCCGAAGTGAAGCACCGATTTTGGTTTTTTTTATTTGCTTGTTTATGGTGTGTTAATTTTTTTTCTTAAACTTAAAAAATAAAAAAGGAATGAGGGCAAAGATGCGCGAGGATGCCACATCAGCTTTTAAACATCTTCTTTTATATAAAAGATATATTTTTTAACTTAAATGATGAGTTTTAGCATAATTTTAATTTTTATCAAATATAATTATAATTTTTTACTAAAAATAGCAAAGAGAAGGAGAAGGACAAAGAGAAAAAGAACCTTTCTCTTTCATTTCTCTTTATTACTTTCTCCTTCTCTCTCTTTCTCTTTCTTTTAAAAATATTAATTAATTACTTTAATTTAAAATTTAATTTTAGATTGAATATTACGTAAATGATGCTCTTACTATTTTTTGAACTAAAAAATTTGTTTTACGTAAATACATATATAATGTGTTGACACAATTTTAATATGTTAACATATAAACTAATTTAAATAGTGTTTAAATATTTAAAATTCAGATATAATATTTTTTGACACCATTAATAAAAATAATACATTTTGAATTTGATACTTTATATGTATTATAGACATTTTTAATGCACGTGGAGAATACAAGTAATATAATATAATAATTATTTTAGTAAATACAGTTGTAATACATTTTGAATTCGATACTTCATATGTATTATAGACATTTTGTAATGCACGTGGAGAATATAAGTAATATATTTTTAATATAATAATTATTTTAACATCATTAATAAGAGAAAATAATAATAAAAAATTATAATACATTTTAAATTCAATAAATAAATACATATTATAAGTATTATGTGTGAATTTTAAATATTTTAGTATGATTTAATTAATTTTACATTATTAGAAAATGTATTATATATATTGAAAGGAGTATATAAATAATACATTATATATCAAATAATATTACGCAAATGATGTTCTTACTATTCTTTAAAATAGAAGATTTGTTTTATGCAAATACAAATATAATGCATTCAAACAATTTTAATATATTAAACATATAAAGTAATTTAAATAGTGTTTAAATATTTGAAATTCATATATAATATTTTTTGACATCATTAATAAAAATAAATAAATAAAGACAACAATTGTAATGCATTTTGAATTTAATACTTTATATGTATTATAGACATTTTTTAATGCACGTAGAGACTATAAGTAATATATTTTTAATATAATAATTATTTTAACGTAATAAAGAAGAGAAAATAATAAAAAAAATAGCTATAATATATTTTAAATTCAGTAAATAATACATACTATAAGTATCTTTCAATGCAAAAGGTGAATTATAAATACTTTAATATGATTTAATTTATTTAATATTATTAAAAAATATATTATGGATATTGAAATAATAATAATAAAATTTATAATAATGTATAATATTAAAGATGAAGAGTTATAAATGAAGAGAGAGAGAGAGAGAGAGAGAGAGAGAGAGAGGAGGGGGGAAGACAGAAAAAGACGCAGAAAAGAAAGAGAAGAAGAGGAAGAAAGAGAAGGATGTTCTTGTAATTTATTAATAAAATATGTTATATATCGTAATTGAAAAAAGCACTCTAAAAAGTGTAATATTTGATAGATAATATATTATTTATGTAAATATTCCTAGTATAAATTTCATAAATACCATACTGTTTATTCATAATTTCTAGTTCTTCCGACTCTTTTAAAAATTACAAAAAATTTTAACTTTTTCTACATTGGCTTGGAATTAACGATTGATACCTCAATATGAATTTAAATTTGTTATGTTAAATAAGGAAAAAAACTGACAATTAAAAGATGATTCCTTAATTAAAGGTAAAAAGATCTAGTTGTTTACATCAATCCCAAAAAATTAGTAATGGTTGTTAGGTTTAAAATTTGAAAAAACTAACGAAATATTATTGTTGATTTTTTCAGATTTGTTTTCGCCTCCACCAAAAAAAAAATTAATCAACTATGAATGGCTCAATCTTGATCCCCCATTCATGAATTTGGGAATCAGATATATTGCGTTCAAACAATTGGAAAAGCCGACGTTGGATTCATTTATTAAAGAAAATCATAGTTGAGAAAGTATGAATTTATTAGTTTTACTGCATCATTCTGGTAAATGGCCAGCCTTTATTCTTCATTGCTTGCTTCTTGTTACTTTTCTGTTGCTTCACTGTTTCTCTATGATGCTCTTCAACTAATTTGGCATTCTTCCGTACAGACAATCATGTCGCAGGTTGAGTGTCAGAAGATTGTGCTTTTTTTTTGTAGGACTTTTGATTTAACAGACTATCATCATCAACTCGACCATTGCAGGTGCTACAATTATTTTTCAGCATAAGAACTCCAAACGATAATGTTTCTATAGCTTCAGCAGCTATTTGAGTATCTAAACCAACATTTAGCAAGTCTGGAACATTGTCTCCATGATAATTATTTTTGAAAATTTAATAAAAAAATAGGTAATGTTTGCTGGAAGTATTACACGAATCAAACAAAAATAAAGGTTGTTAATTTGAGTATTTTGCTTTTATGTTGTAATAAGTTCAAGAATTATTTGTTGATACTTTGCAGCTTGTTCCTTCTTCTGATTCATCTATTCGGTTTATGATTCCGGTAGAAGATATGTCGTTTGCCTCGAAAGAAAAACATGCAGTTGTGGGAGATTTCAAATTGATGAGATACTTGTTTGTTCATGCCATAACATAGTTTCATTCTAGTTTTAATTAAGGTATCATGTATTTAAGATGCAAAAATTTTGGTAATATAATGTTTGATATTAGATAAATATGTAAGTATCAATTAACAAATTAACAAACTCAACATGTCATACAGAGAACAATTAAATTGTTCCAGACGGTGTGTCAAGTATATATATGCTAAAATTGTAGAAGTATCTTATATGTAATATTAACCTGTAACAAACTTAACATGCCATATAAAAGGATAATTAACCTGTTTAAGACATCGCGTCAAGTATCTATAGATTAAAATTTAAGAAGTATCATTTATGTATTATCTACTTGTCTATTAGATACAAGTATCAAAGAACCAATTTATTTTAACTAAATTCAAGTATCAATGTTTTAATCTTCTGGATCTGAAAATCTTAAAGAAAAGTTTAGAACAAACATTATAAGTGCTAAAAAAACATATGGCAAAAAATATACATTGAAATTTATAAGTTTACTGCAATACAAACTCGAAAAGTACCAAAAAAATAGCTTGTTTGTTCAAAACATATAGGCAGCACTGTTTGCCTTAACAAGCTAAGCATTAGTTTTTGGAAATCGTGATTGAATTTTAAAAGGACATAAACTAAGAGAGATCAATCGGTCTATCACTATCTGGCGTAAGATAGATTCGCGTATCAAAAGTCGTACTGTTGACTATATTAAAAATTAAATCATGTATAGGACAAGTTAGACATGAACTTTTCTGGAGGTATAAAGTACGAAAACCCAACTATCATATGGTGGACAAATAATCTATTTAAACAAAGATTCAAGTATCTAAAAATGTAAATAAGTTGAAGTATCAACTAACTTCTATACAGCTAAAAATACCTATACAATATAATCTTTCAGATATCAAATAACTAGTTGGGTAAGTAATTGAATTTAAGTATCAGGTAGTTAAGTTAACGTATTGTCCAGGTATCAATTTCTTCATATGTAAAATGACAAAGATTACAAATTATCACTAAATATAAACATAAACAATTTAAGTGCAAAGACACATAGAAAAAAATACACTTTGAATTTTATATGCTTACTACAATACCCATTGGAAAGTACAAAAATAAAAACTTAGCTATTCAAGATAAAAAAAAAATACAAGCCAAAATAGTTTGCCTTTATAGTCTTAGCGGTTGTTTCTGAAAACAAAATGAAAATTTACAAACACAAAAATTATGAAAGATCAATCATTTTATCGCTGTCGGACATAATAAAACATCCCTAGACTTGGGTGGATTATCGTTTTCCCTAACATAACCTTTGCAAGCCTTGTCACTATCATATTTTCATAATTGTGCGGCATATCTCCTTTGAAGATACTCAACATCCGGTGTATGCATAGGGACTGGAATCCGTCACTAATATACTCAGCATAGACAGCGAGCAATACCCCATAATCCCTGCAGTGACAGTAACAAAAAGTAATATGAGACAAATAAATATATTAAAAGACTATGAACTAATTGACTATATTTGATACTTGACATAATGTACTTCATGTATATAATTAGTACTTGAATTTATGTGTTTTTACTTGACGATATCTGATACTTGAAAGAATGTACTTCGGGTATATAATTGATACTTGAATTTATGTGCTTCATGTAAATACATGATACATAAATTTAGATACTTCCTCAGATTGCTTGATACTTGAATGTGTGTACTTCAATTAAATACTTAATACTTGGTTAAAGAAAAGCTTTCCTTTGGATTGTCAGTATGTGTGTGTTAAAAAAGTTTCCATAAATTTGATACTTGAACAATTAGCAATCTCCAAAATGTCTAAACACCTAGGCATAGAATCAAAAATTAGCTGAAATTTGTGTATCAATTTAACAGATTTTCAGTCAAATCAAATCATTAACGATGGATTTAGAAAAATAAATGAATAGTACCAATTTTGGTTAAAAAACACACTTTAGGTAAAGAAGGGCAGGTGGTAATGGATTCAACTTTTTCCCTCTTTTTTGCATGTGATTTGGGGTTGGAGAGTTTGAACTTGAGTCTATCTTCTTCATGACCTCAGTCTCGTCTAGCAAATCATCTCCAATGGCGTCGCCTTGAGGATTATTGGTAGCTTCGATTGTTGGGTCTACATACGTTGGTTGAGAGTTATCACTATCACAAACTTCCTAGGTAAGACCAAGGCTAAATATTGGTTGAGCATCCATGAAAATAGTTCACTGATACTAGAGAAACAAAAAAGGGAAAAACGTTCAAACAATGAAGGGTGAAGAAGATAAACTCTTCCAAAAATGAAAAAGTACCAAAAGAATTATTCAAATTTGAATTTGCAATTAAATGTGATGGATTGTTAATTGATAATCAGTGATTGACATTGATTAGATGATTATTGCTAGAAAATAGCCATAAAATTAGCAAAAGAAGCGTGAGTTTTGGAGAAGTTATTTTATGGGATTCTAAGTATTTGAAGTTAAGAGAGAGAACAAAATGAGATTTTTGTAATTTTTTTATATGATAGGGAATATTAGAGATTTGGGGCAAAATAAGTTGTGTAATTTTGTAATTTTCCTTTGCAATATGGTTGAGCCAGCCCATGAGCTGAATTAAAAATAATTTAAAATAAAAAAGAGTATTAAAAAAAATCAGAGTCCAAACTCAAAGTTCATTTAAAAATTTTAAATATTAAAATGTAGATACAAATTATGTTTTATAATATGTAATAGTAATATTGGAGGAGGGGACGACCACATAAAGCTACGCAACAACAGCGAGAAGATGAAATTCAACAAGGAATTGAGATTTGTTCAACCGACAACTCATCTCAAAGACAGGGAAGTAGTTGGACAACACCTCAGAGCAAGTACATTAGAGGAGAAGCTAATGAGGAACAATGGCCAGAGCTAAGAGAAAACACTACAGCAGAAAACAAGTCAGACTTAGCAGAGAGCAAGAGCAAAATGGATAAATCGAGCCCTAAGAAAGTGGAACAGCAAGAAGAAGCGTAGGAAAGACCATGGGCAAACTTGTTTGCTACAAATAAATTGGCGGCAAAAGGTATGAATCTCTCATATATTGCTCCTGTAATAGTAGAGGGGGAGAAAATTGTTGAGATCTTACCTGAAGACATGGAGGAGGAAGAAAAATGGAAAACCCCAATGGTCTTATATGTAGTAGGCACAAAATCAACATTAGGAATTATTGATAGGTTCATAAACAGCCAGAATGAATTTAAAAAGAAGCCAATAATTTTGTATCATGGGAATGGCTACTTTGTGATTAGATTTGCAACAGAGGATGATAGAAATAAAATATTATATGCAGGACCGTACCACTTGATGAGAAGGCCTGTAATCGTGAAGTCTTGGACTCTTGATTTTAATTTGAAAGAGGAAATACTAACTACAATTCCCTTATGGATCAAACTACCTAATCTGCCTCTCAACTGTTAGAATGCAGTAGTATTGAGCAAAATAGGAAGTAGATTAGGTTAGTCACTATATGCAGATGAGTGCACAATGCAACCTAGTAGAATCACATTTGCAAGAATATTGGTAGAGATGGATAATACCAAAGCACTACCGCAGAGTGTTAAAATACAAGATGCTAGGGGAAAGATGTTTGAACAAAGAGTGGTATATGAATTAAACCACTATTTTGCCAAAAATGTCTACAGATAGGTCACACTTATGGAGAAAGAACAATAGGACCTATACAAAGGAAACCAGAAATTGAAAGAAAGGAATGAAAAGTAACAAAAAATAAACTAGGACCAGAAGAGAAGGGGAAAACAAAAGAGGAGGAAACCAACACAGCACAAAGCTTGGTATTGTCAGCTGAACAGCAACAGGTCGAGTAACAATCCAATGAATGGCAAATGGTAAAACACAAGTCAGCAAGGAAGAATTACCAACAGCAGATGCAAATGACAATAAATAACAGCTCTAAAAGTTGGGAAACTGGTGGAGTAAGTGAAAGCAAAGAGGGGACACACGAAGAGGCACCACCTGATAAACTTAATATATGATAGTCTCTTGGAATGTAAGAGGCTTCAACCAAGTGGTGAAGCAGAAAGAGTTAAAGGTGCTTCTGAGGAATAATAATATTAGTATTATAGCTTTGTATGAACATAGAGTGAAAGAGGAAAAGAGTAGAAATATCATGAATAAAGTGATGCCAAGATAGGAGTTGTTCTCTAATACAAATGGTCAAAGTAAGAGCAGAATATGACTGATTTGGGATCCTAATAAGGTGAGAATACAAGTAACAGGAAAGGATATTCAGTATATTCATGGGAAAGTATAATTCCAGACTGGTGGCAAGTTTGAACTCACAGTAGTATATGGACTACACTCAACCGGTGCTAGAGAACCATTATGGGGGGACATTCAAAAGCTGCACAGACCCTTGGTTAATCATGAGAGATTTCAATTATGTGTTAAATCCAGAAGATAAGCTAGTTGGGAGCCAGATACAATTAGGGGAAATGAAGGATTTCAGGGAGTGTGTAGATCAATGCAGTTTAACAGAGATACCTACAGTGGGAAGGGAATACACATAGATTAGTGGCTATGTTTATAGTAGAATAGATCAAATGCTAGTCAATGACAAATGGATTATCACAATGCCACAAAAAAAAAGTGAGAATAAAGGACTCTATGTTTTCAGATCACTCTCCATTAAATATAGATATTAAAAAACAAAAGAATACCAGTGTGAGACCTTTTAAGTTATATAACTATTTGGTATAACACCAGGAATTTGAATATAAAGTACAGAAGGGGTGAAAACTACAAGGTAAAGGAATACAGGGTGTGTAGAAGAATCTGAAAGTGATTAAACAAGAAATGCAGACATTAAACCAAAGAGAATTTAAAGGGGTTTCATAGAGAACAGCTAAGTTGAGGAAAGACCTAGAAGAGACCCAAAAACAAATGAGGACAGCATATATTCCTCAGACCCTCAAGGAAATTGAAAAAGGCATAAAGGAGCAGCTAAACAAGTGGAGCATGATTGAGGAATCTATTTACAAATAGAAGTCCAGGAACCAGTGGCTTAAGTTAGGTGATTCAAATAACAAGTTCTTTTTTGATAGATGAAAGGAAGGAAAGCACAAAACTAGATCTCAATGTTGATAAGAGAGGATGGCATAACTATTATAGATCAACAAGCAATCACTAGAGAGGCAGTAGAGTTTTACACCAACTTGTTGGGAAAAAATACGACATATATGCCATAGTCAAACAGGAACATAGAAAGGCTGGACCAGTTCTTCAAAAGGCACATCAACTTGCATTGATCAGAGACTTCACAAGGAAGGATGTGTTGAAAGTACTGAATAGTATTGATGATCACAAAGATTCTGGTGGTGATGGATTTAATGCATACTTCTACAAGAAAGCATGGCTAGTTCTAGGGAAGAGGTAACTGGTGCTATTCTAAACTTCTTTGAAACAAATGCTATGTATGGACCTGTTAATAGAACTCTGGTAACTCTAGTTCCTAAAGTTAAGAACCCCAGCACCATAAAAGAGTATAGACCTATCTTTTGCTATACTATTCTGTATAAAATTTTCTCTAAAATGCTCATAAGTAGATTGCAAGAAGTGTTAGACTATTTTATTGATCCTAGCCAAGCTGCTTTTGTACCTGGGAGAATATTGGGGGATAATGTGATCCTAAGCCATGAGATAGTAAAAGGGTATGATAGGAAAGGCATATCACCAAGGTGTGTGATGAAAATTGACATGCAGAAAGCTTATGATTCTATAGAATGGCAATTCCTAGAGGATGTGCTAATTGGAATGCAAATACCTGATAGATTTATAAGATGGATTATGGCTTTTGTAAAGACAGTTACCTATTCAATTAACATAAATGGTGTTCCAAGTCCAGAGTTTAAGACTAAGAAAGGAGTGAGACAAGGGACCCTATTTCTCCCTATCTTTTTTGTAGCAATGGAATATTTAACTAGAATGTTGAAAGGGCTGAAAGAAAGAAAGGGGTTTAGATTCCATCCAAGGTGCCACAAATAGAATATAGTTCATTTGAGCTTTGTTGATGACTTGTTGTTGTTTAGTAAGGGGACTTATAGTTAGTGAAAATGGTGTATGATAGTTTCCAGGAGTTCTCTAGTGTGTCTGGACTAATAGCAAACCAAAGCAAGAGTAACATGTACTTTGGAGGGGTAAGAAAGTCTCAACAAGAAGAAATATTGAAGTACACTGGTTTTAAGAAGGGGGCACTACCATTCAGATATCTAGAGGTTCCATTGAGTACAAAGAAACTTACAGTCAACTAATGCCAACCAACGCTGAACAGAATAATGCAGAATATTCAAAGCTGGAGTGTAAAATTCCTTTCCTATACTGGTAAGTTGCAGTTGATCAAGAGTGTATTGGTGTCAATCCAAAGCTTTTGGGCACAACTAGCTATTCATTTTGCCTAAAAAAGTTCTCCAACAAGTGGAAATGTTATGTAAAAGATTCATATGGAATGAAGATAGTTAAAATAGAGGCAAAGCACTTGTAGCATGGGATGTTATTTGTCAACCAAAAATAACAGAGGGCTTAAATGTAGTAGACATCCAGATTTGGAACAAAGCAGCAATACTAAAGCTACTATGGAGCTTGGCAAACAAGAAGGATAAGCTATGGGTCATTTGAGTGCATACATACTACATAAGGGGAAACAAAATATGGAATACACAATCAAACCAAGCATCATAGGTTATCGAGAAAATACTACAAGGAGGGAAGCTGCTTGAAGAGGCGGGAATTAATGTTGAGGCAGTGATGACACAAAATACATACCGTATCAAGCACACATACAATCAGTTAAGAGGGACATATAATAAAGTACCTTGGAGGAAAGTGGTATGCAACAACCATGGCCAACCTAAGTAGACTTTTATCTTGTTCTTAGCTCTTCAGGGGAAACTATATACAAAGGACAAACTAGCAAAGTGGGGGATTATAACAGACATAATTTGTTCACTCTGTAACAATGCACAAGAGAGTCACTAACACTTATTCTTTGAATGCATGGAGGCAAAAGAAATATGGCAAAAGGTGTTTGAATGGGTACATATTAAAAGAGAAAGTAAAGGATGGAGAGAAGAGGTGGAATTGGCAATAAAGCATGTCTCAAGCAAAACAGCGCAGGCAGACATATATAGAATGGCATTTGCAGCTGGGGTGTATTTGGTATGGCAGGAAAGAAACAACAGGATATTCAAGCAGACTAAGTACAGCATAGAGGCAATCACAAGGCAATGTATCTAAGAGATTCATGGTAGAGGAAGCATCTATTCCAAAATGGCAAGTTATGTAGCACAACATAATTATTATCCTTAGTATATAAAAGATAGTGAATTAGTAGATATTAAGCATTGAGCTCTGAGAGTGAGGATGTCCACATCTAGAGTTTCAAAGATGTAAAGAATGTAAAATCGAGTAACGGAAAAATAGTTACCAAAAAAATATAATAGTAACACTAATACCACGTAATATTGTCTTGTTGCCATTTGTTTTAATACTTTTGAATTATAATTTAATTAAAAAATTTATAAACTAGAAAAAAGTACAGAAATACACAACTTATATTATAAAACTTCATATAATCTCAACTTTTTTAAAAAATTACAAAAATCCCTTAAATGATACAAAATTGCAACACCTACTGATACAAATTGCAATCCCTACTTCTCCATGTATCATAGTTAAAATCTCTTAATGCTTCCACCTTTCGATATGTATCACTGGTTTCATTTTTTGTATCAACAAGAAGGGATGTTTGATAATTTTGAAAAAAAATTGGTATTAGTTGAAATTATCTCCAAAAAGTATGGGATTTGTGTAAGTTATACAAAATAATATACTCGTAAAAATATGGATCGACCCAAGGCCCACAACCCACGTAATAATGACCTGAGCTAGCTGTTTTCTGGTCCACAAAAAAATGTGGCAACCTGACCTGATCCATCAAATTCTAAAGCCTGTATAAGCTAACCCGGATAGGCTGGGTCAGCCCATATTGACAGTTCTATGTAGGAGAGCTAAGATCATAACTAAATAATCCTAGTCTAACAAAATTGACGTAACAAAATTAGCACGCGCAACATCTAAAATAACAAATGCTTATTGCCAAGCATGTCCAAGAAAACTAAAAGAAAGTATCGCTCCTCCATGGTTGAGTTGAAAAAAAATCGCTCAATAGTGAGTGCGGCAGTCAACCAAAAAATAAATTAAAACACAAAAATGCTCAATTGTAAACGAGATATAGAAAATAGACAATCTTACCGTCAGTGAAGTTAAAATGCAAATGGCACAAAGTTGAACGATTTCTTCTATTTGATTAGATAAAAAGAAGAAAGTAGCGCTTTATGCATTTTAGTGAATAAAGTTGGCTCTGATCCAAACAATCCGTCAAAGGTATTAGTAAGGGTACATAACAACTTGTAATCAAGATAATGAAGTGCAACCTCCTGATATAAAACAACAAATCAATTTTTTTACGTTTTGTATTTTTTATGTACTAGTGTCTGGACACGTGTGCTGCTGCACGTATGTTCCATGTTGCTTAATGGACTTAAAATGATTAAAACTTCTATGAAATTATATGTGGAATAAGTAATAAAATATAACAATTATAAATTAATCTTTAGAAGTATGATAAGAAACAACCAATGAGGGACGTATTTTGATGTTTAGAATTAATTCTTTTTAATCAATCGGCCATAAATTTTGAACTTTGGTTAGTAGTTACCAAACTTTCAATAAAATCACAAGTGGTCAATTTGAACACATAAAAATATAGACTTACAACAATTAAAAATTCATAGAAAATTAAATTAAAGATGTCTAATAGAGAGAACAAATAAAAATAAATAAAGAAGAAAAAAATACAACATACACATACTTCTTAAGACTAATCATCACAATATAGATGAAAAAAATGACAAAATCAGTATGTAATTCTTGGAGCTCTTATTGACACCTTCTCCTATAACCAAATCAAAATTCAAGAGTCCTCTTCACCAATTCATGTTGGAGCATGAATCAAATCAAATAGTACAATAATATATAAGCTCTTCACTATTTAACCATAGAATGAAAAGATAACTTGAGTTGGGATCTCATGAAATAAAAAGATGAATTTATATAGATAAATCAAGGAATATCAGAAGATATCTTAAGTTTGAAATTAAAGATTTAAGAGGTTATGAATATGAAAAGCATGAAAGTTATAGATATTAAGAGTAGCAATTGAATTAAGTAATTAAATATGACTTATAAAAATAAATAGTTTTAGCAAATCAAAATAAATAAATAGATTCCAATGCTTACTTATATGTTGATTTTCACCCCTATCTAATTCAATAAATAAAAAAGTAGAAAAGTCACCAAAGTAATTGCTAGTATGCTCTGGGTATCCTTTTCCCTCCATCAATTACATGAATTTCATCTTACATTTAGTTAGTCAAATGAAGCCAATTACTGAATTAATATGATTTTTTGTCTTAAGTAATTAATTGTGTTTGCTAAATTAAAAGAGAGAAATAAAAATACGTACAACAAAAAGGGGAAAATTTAAAAGATATAACTAATTTAGCTTTTAAAAAAGCAAGATGATATAACTACTATTCATATTTAATTAATTAAAAAAATTTTATAACATTTTGATTTAGAAGGGTCAGGAATAAATTGGTATGTATAGTGTTAACGAATAATATTTTATCCACACAAATTACAATATTTATGACAAAAGTTATGGAAAAGGTTAGGAAGAGGAAAAGTTAAGTAATTTATATTCATGAGTTTTTTGAACTTATTAGTTTAAGATTAATGTAATTATAATTATTCTAGATTATAGATGATAAGTATTATTATCAAATTAGATATTTAACTAGTCAATTAATCCACAGACAAGTGCAAAAGGTACAAAGTATTGAAATTAAAATGATACAATAAATAATCAAATAAGTCTTAATATTTTAATTTACATGAAGGACAAAATCGTAATCCAACTTTTAACTTAAAAGCTTCCCACTTTTACTATGATACTAGTTTTGGCAACGTGCATTGCACGTTTGACCTCTATTACTACATAAAAATTTATATAGACCCAACTCATGTATATAAGATACTTATAACATTAACCCAATTTATGTGAAAACAATAAAATTACACATCATCATATCATACAAAATCAAAAAAGTTAAACAAAATAATATATTAATCAAAACAAGAAAGAATAATTAATAAATAACAAATTACATAAGAGTTATAAGATGGTGAAATACAAAAGTATAGTGGACCAACATTTTATGTTCTCATTTATAAAGGAGAAACTATGTACATCAAAAGTTGTGAATGAATATAAAAATAATAAAAAAAAAAAGAGATAATTTACCTGATTTTGTAGATGAAAATGATTGTGTTGATGAAATGGAACCAAATAAATTTACCTCCTATTTTTTCACTAATAGATAAAGAATAAAAAACATAAAAAGCTAATTTATACGAACGTATTAAAAATTGAAAAAAAAAATATTTATTTTATAAAAAATAAAAGAGGAAAGCTATTCAAATGAATATTAGGAGAAATGATTGCAGGAAAGTCAATTGATAAGAAAAACGGTGCAAAAATTATTATGAAAGATCAAACAAACTATGCATAAAGTCTGCAATAACTAAATTTAATAACTTACAAATTTAAAATAGATAGAAATAACTATATACATTCATCTAATAATATCTTATCCACATAAACAATAATTATGAGAAAAGTTACACAAAAGAATATGGGACAAGAAGAAAGGTTATGTAATTTATGTAGAGATTTTTAAAATTACTGTTATATATCTGTATATATTATACTTAATATTAATTATATTTTTACCAATGTGGAAAGGTGTTGTATGGGCTTATTTTGTCAATGTCGTGTGTTATTTCCCTGTTGCATTCATCGAGTATTGCGCGTTTGGCCAAGACGTTGATGACAACGTGTTCGTGGGACTTGAAAGGCCATCTTGGCTTAAACTTAATGGTGGTTGTACATGTCATAGGAAGCTATTAGGTACTCGAATACGCAAGCCTATGACAGCTTGTTTCGTTATGCATTAGTCAGGCGATGAGTCATTTAATAACTTACAAATTTAAAATAGATAGAAATAATTATATATATTCATCTAATAATATCTTATTCATATAAATAATAATTATGAGAGAAGTTACACAAAAGAATATGGGGCAAGAGGAAGGGTTGTATAATTTATATAGAGATTTTTAAAATTATTGTTATATATATGTATATATTATACTTAATATTTAATTATATTTTTATCCACAAATATCTAACAATAGTGCTTAATAACATATGATAAAATTTATTATATATATATTTAAATTTTTTCATATACACGTTCTTGATAAAATGTTTCCTTGAAGGACAAAAGAATTAGTATTCAATATTTTATGTATCGTAAATGTGTAATAATTTCAACTTTACAACTTATACATACATTAATCTTGTTGTGAAACTACAGAGAAGTAAGCTAGAGAGTAGAGAGAAAGGAGATTAGAGAATTGATTTTCTTTTTATATTCTGCATTACAAGAGAAATGGTCTATTTATAGGCTCATAGGTACATCCCCATAAATGGATAGAAATGTACTTTAAGTAAATACATGAATGAATCTAAAGATAGGAATGTACTAATTAATTATAGATTCATGGACATCCACAAATACATGCATATTTCTAACACAAAGAAAAGTCTTCGAATTCCAATACGATGAACAAGCATTTCAAATACTGATGTAGGAAGCGCCTTGGTGAATAGATCTGCAAGATTATCACATGAACGAACTTGTTGAACCTCAATATCACCATTCTTTTGGAGATCATGTGTGAAGAAGAATTTTGGTGATATATGTTTTGTCCTATCTCCTTTGATGTACCCATCTTTCAATTGAGCAATACAAGCAGTATTATCTTCATATATCGGGATTATTTTTTCAGAAGATAAGCCCCAAGACTCTCGAATGTATTTTATCACGGATCTCAACCAAACACATTCTCGGCTTGCTCATGTATTGCCAAAATTTTTGCATGATTAGATGATGTGACTGCTATAGTTTGTTTCATTGAACGCCAAGAAATTGCAGTACCACCATATGTAAACAAATAGCCAGTTTGAGAACGACCATTATGAGGGTCAGACA